>JAUZND010002328.1:0-12928 GCA_034780555.1 Coelogynopora nodosa
TAGTCGCTGACTTAGTCTGACTTACTAAAGTCACCATTATGAATTAAAAACTTGTCTATGTCAAAAGACTAAGTCGCTGACTTTATTAAGTCACCGTTATGAATACCAGCCCTGAACTTAACCAAAATAAACCTCCATATTTTTTTCCATTCTGTCTTATATGTAGAGGAACTGTTGGTGCAGAATTTCTCATGTGTAGTTTACAATTGGTCACTTCATGTACATGAAGGTCAATACTTCTTGTAAGTTTTGTAAAAAATATTCCGCTAGGTAGTATTTCATAAAATATTCTTTGACACCACTTAAATAGTCTTGAACTTTCCCATATTCCAAGTTTATTTGCCTCATAGGAATCAAGAATCTCAGAGTGCCTTTCTTTATTAAATCCTTCCAGTATTAAATTTATACTGTCCCATTCGTGTGAAGCTGAAGAAGCTATTTTAAAACTACTACCACCTGTCATTGGTGCAGTAGTTGCAGAACAGTACATTCCATTTAAGTCTATATGTGCTCGAAGATTTTTTATTGCTCTCCAAAATTCAGGCACATTATTCTTAAGCCAAGTTATTTTAGACTTAGTACCATCGAGCTCCGTTGGACATAAACCAGACTGTTGAAGTGTTTTCTTGCAATGCTCTACAAATTTAAATTTGATATTTTCCCACTCTCAATCACTATCCAATATGTCAATCTGTTTGTAAGTTATTTTTAGACCTTCATCTTTCATAGATAATTGAAAAAGAAAACCATGAATAGAACTATGTACTCTCCCACCATACATAGCTTCCCTTACATAGTCCCCGAGATTACCTGTAAAAACAGAAGGCCATAATTGTTTGTCGTTTAGTTGGCTAGTACTTTCTGAAAAATTGTAATCTATTGTAGGTTTCCAAGCGTCTCGTTTGTAGTAGAAAGCTCTACGCGTCCCTATTTGTAGTCGTAGTCTGGTCATTAGATGATTAACTAAACTTGCCACAGACATAAACATGTAGCCTCTGAAGCATACTTGGTAATATGCCATGTCATTTGAAGATCCAAATATCTCACAACTTAGAAACAGCAATATTTGCATGAGAGTTATAGTGTCTGTATGTAAGTATTTCAATGTTCTTTTCTCTTGGGATAGTTAATAAAACTGAATCAACTTTTTCCCCCAACTCATTATTGGAATACATACTGCATCGTCGAGTAGATAAATTTGTGTCGTCGTTAGCAGGTATGTATAACTGTCCCGCACTTGCATCATCTGTCGATTCGTACAATAGTCCACAGCTAGATTTAAAACTGAATTCAACAAAAAAATTATCTTTCCATAACAAGTTGTCTCGAAAAACATCTTTGTTCGTGTAGTATTGAAGTATACCCCATAACTGTTTTATTTGTGACTGTTCCACACTATCATGTACTAATATAGAAAAGTATTTGCATAAAATACTCATATACACTAATATCAACTTATATTCAAATGTAATTTTTTGACTCGGAATATTGAAAGCTTTCGCTACTGCGGACAACGACTTCTCATATGTAACCATGAACGATACAGAATCCCTAAACGTGATCTTTATGTTCGAAAGTCCGAGGGACATGTTGATCATTCGACCATTACACTGTTGATATTGAAAATCTTGTTCTCTAAAATTACCTGGGTTGTTATCTGATAATAGGACTTTTGAAATGTCTCTAAATATCAAAACATTATCAAAACGACCCCCATTGTGTGCCATAATGATTACACCCATCATGGAATTATAGTTTGGATACTTATAAGGTTTTCCAAATTTGATGTACAGAGAGTCGTGTAACCATTCAATAAATGTGTACAAAAATATTACAAATGTGTAGGAAGCGTAGTTTTTTTGTGCAGGTAACCCAAATTAGAATGCCTTGTCTTCTTCAAAATCTAGTGAGGTTTCTTTGTCCTCCACTAGTTTACAGTTCCAAAGATGTAGACCGTAATCGCAAAACAAGAGCTCAAAGTTTTCTTTATTTTTCAATTAATTAGTTATCTCTGCCTCTTTAAAAATACAACCCGTTTCAAAGTATACACCAAAATCCGGTAGTAGTCTATCGAGTGCAGAAGGAAGTAGAGATAGATATTTCGAATCTGTAGTAAAGTGTGCATTAGTAAATCCAAACTGTTCAAGATTTTTTACAAACGAATTCTTAAAATATATTGAACCACCATGAAGTCTGTACAAGTCTTTGAATGGTGAACTTTCACCATGTATAGGATGATGAGCAGAATCTAGGCAAGTAGTATATGTGTATCGGTTTTTCATGTCAAATTTTGAACTCGATTTGTCTGGCTCACATGAATATGTCCAATTCGTCGACCACATAAACGGAATAAGTTTTCTGTCACATTCAAAATCATATGTCATTAATACATTTCCATTAACGGGCAAACTCCTAGGGTACCATGGGAGGTCAACTAGTACTCCAGATTTTGACTGAAATTTATTTGACGAACTAGATGGTCTTTCATCACTATTGACGTACTGGTTAGCTATTCTAGCTCTGCAAGAGTGTCTGTTAATATAATATTGGAAACAATACATACACTTTTTTTTTGACTTAGTAAAACTAAATGTTTTCAATTCGTCTGTATCTAAATCAATAAATACAAGAACACTGTAGTAACGACAAGAGTAGTACTTCTTAAAACTTACTTCAAACTCTTTATCAATTACAAGTCTGCAAGTACCATTAACCAATAAGCCTGTGTAAGTATGTAGTCGTTTCATACAAAAATTGGAAAGCGATATACGTTTGCTATTTGTGCCACTATATGATTTGAAAAACATATGGAACTGTTTTGTATTTTCAGTTGATTCTACAAGTTTTCTAAAACATATTGGTTTACAATAGGCTGATTGAAATAGTTTATTTAGTGTCTTTTTGTTATCATTATTGGTTTTTTCCAGGGAGTGATTTAAATTTCTAATATTTTTTCTAATTTTAATACTATTACAGGTATAATTTCCTTGGCATAATGATTTTGAATTTAATAGAAAACTTGAACGACCTGATGAAATACGTACAAACTAGGAACAGCCTCTTTTTTTTCCTAAACATTTTTTATACAATTCTACTGGTGTCTTCATCTTACAAAGTCATGTAAATATTGGCATACATGAAACACAAATTGGATGATTGTCTTGTTAAGAGGATCAAAGTACCTGTCGTTAGGAATATTCGGACAACACTAAAGCCTAAATACGACATAATATCAAAACGAATAAAATTGTTTATTCAATTATATAGTAATACTACAAAATAAAAATGTTACATTTCAGACAGTAATGAGTCCTTAATGAATGGGTTTATTGACACGATTTATTTATTATTTATTTTTATTTATAATTTATTTATTTGTTGTGCAAATAATTTGTGACATTTTAACAAAAAACAATTTGAAAGTTTATTCATAATAAAGGATTGTTTATTCATAACAAAGGATTGTTTATTTATAATACAGGATTATATATTTCATTATAATTATTAATACATTAACAATAAATAACTATAAATACATTACAATAACTATTAAATACATAGTTCAATGAAAAATTAGTCAATTTCAATAACTACAATTACATCTAGATACTCAGTTAAAGGTGTTGAATAATTATGTGCTATATTTAAATTTCTATCAATTAAATTAAAGGGTCTACCCACGACAGCCATCTTAGGTTTTTCTGGAATTAACATAAATAAATCAATAAATAGCTACATGAATAAGATATAATTATATAATAATAAATACTTAAAAATATAATATTAATATTTAATATAACTACTGACATATGGGATAAAGAAACAGTTTATTTTATTGTTCCCTTAAAATATAGTTCGTCATTATTGTCAATGATTTGAAATACCACGATTTTTTTGACAATCGCTGGTCATTTTTAAATATATTTATATATTCATCGAAAATTCCATGTGTGTTAATATAGGATGAAAGTAGATGGTTTGTATCTAAAATAGGACATAAAATTCTAGACATTATTAAATAGTGAAATACAAATGACTTAATTTATTTACCTTGAAATTTTGGGTATCAAAATTACGGAAAACTTCTGCTGATGATGACGCTATTGATACCACTGGTTGTAATACTCCAGCCGGCTGAGGCAATACTATGGTTGATGTTATATTAACGTGTGCTCATCACAACAGGATGAGCAGGTAGAAACAGCCTGTATTGTTCCCGCACTGTTAGACCGTTTTTCCAGACATGATCCCTTAGGATCAACATATGCTATGCATAGTATAAGAAAGTTATTAAAAATCGGTATCTCATTTTGCGATTACTTCATCTTTGTCGTTGAATAGTACCAATGGAATATAGTAATATAAAGATTTGCTTATATATATATATAAGCAAAAAAGGGAGTCATGATCTATTTTTAGCCATGACTCATAAATCTATTTATAAGTGTGGTCGAATCGACTCTTCCTATACTACTCACAACAAATATTAATAATTATATTAATTGATGTTGCGAACTTCTCTTTACCTGCGTGTCCGGAGTAGCAGGGCCCGAGGAAAGCGGTGTGGACATATCCGACCCAGTCCCATAGCCCAGACTACGTGGCAACTCGCCATTGGTTGTCGCGGTTTTGCCATTTGTCTCACTATGACAACAACCAGGTCGACGATCCTCCTCGTCAGAATAGTCGGCAATGTAGAGCGGCGAACACTGGCTGTTGGTAGTCGTGGTGACGACGTCAGCTGATGGTAATGACGTCGTGGTTGCTATGGCTGAATGACCGTTGACTACTGTGTGCTGCTGAGACTCGAGGTGGGAAGTGTTGCTGTTACTCGGCTCACTTATTGATGGAGTGTCATCCAGCTGTGGTTCTGTAAGCAACTCATCTTCTGGAATGGCTACTTCTGCCATCTGAAAGTAGAGATTTGCATTCTGTTGCACGTAGAATTTAGAGATAGTAATACTAAACGTAATCTAAATCAGATGTCAATTTAGCATCAAACTAATGAATGATGCGCTAATGAAACAACCTACGTAAGATAGTTAACTAAATATACAATAGATAGCTAAACACACAAATTAGTGTTTGGTAACATAGCATTACATAATTCACAAATTAAAACATTAAATTGTAAAAATAAATAAACCAACATATTTACTTGTAGTTAATTAATACAGTTAACTTTTACTTAATGAGCAATTCCAACTAATACTATTCCTACAGTCATTTGAGACACTCACAATAGGTGTCGACACAGGCCCATTAGCAGCGGCGGCCACCGACACCGCCACCGCCACATCAGTGAGCGTATCCGTGGAGCTGCAGAGCGGACTGCCGCCCAACTCCAGCGTCCGCTTCAAGCTCCCAGTCGACACGGAGGCAGACAGGGCGCCCAGGGAGGCACTGGTTCCCACAGTGACGGGATAGGAACCCCCCTCAGGCCTCCCACTGTCCTCCTCCTCCCCTTCCGTCGTTGGTTCCTCAGCAACATGGCAACCGTTGCTACTAGCGACCACTGGTGTTGAGGGGGGTATCCAGGAAGAGTTGATGTCAAGAGAGACGAAGGGGGTGGAAATCTCGCTGACTGGACGATCGTCGGCTGGTTTAGTAGCTGTTGTCTCCAGTAGGTTGGGCGAGGGGGGGCTCGTGTGGAACACACTGTTGGGGTCAATGCAATGCGTTAGCGGGCTACAGTCGACAATATGTCACATATATGAGAAAATATGAATATAATAGCAATACATGTAAATGCTTAAAACAGCTTAAATATTATTATGTGAAACAATGTCGGATAGCTAGCCACGGGATAAGAAAATGTAATTCTTTTATTTACTCGTCACAAAACATAAAATTTAGGAATGCTTATAAAATTATAATTTTTGCTTAATTTAAACTATCTAGCTAAAATATTTTTTTATTGTTGATGCATCAAATTGAAATTTTCATACTCGTATACGAATTTATAGCAAATAATATTTAAATATGAAACATTTACTTGTTAAACAAAACAAAAGCGTTTATTTACAAATTCACAAATAAAATATTCAGGCATATTGAACGGTAGACAGATAAACCATACGTCTCACTACACTAAATAATTGTACACGCTTCGCACGATTTACTTAAAAAAATAGGCACCCAATGTAACCAATGCCAACATATAAAATAATCCAATAACCAATCTAGTGCTATATATGACACCCTTATCCTAGTTTGCATACAGTCGCAATTAAGCAGTATCAAAGGTTGTCTGCACTGAATTTATAATGAGCGGAGAGATAAACAAACGGTGGTAGGCCTAGTATAGAATGGTATAATACGTCAATATTGAGAATAATCAATGCTCCATGACCTTGTCCCGTCCCTAGACCCACCTATTGGGGACACTGCTCTCCCGATAGGGCACATTGACGGGCGTCAGAGACTGCGAGTGGAGGTACTGGTGATCCACGTCCTCGCCGGAAGCGCCCATCGTCGAGATAGAGATATCGGTGGAGGAGTGGGCTCGACGCAGAGAGGACCCCCCCGGTGTGGAGGAGGAGGGGGGAGGGGGGACAAAGGTGTCCAGCTGGGCCTGCATGTCACCCGCGATGGTGAGGATGGAGGAGGACATGTCGAGCCCGCGGCTGCAGTCGAGGTCGGTGGCCGGGGTTGCTAGGCCGTCCACATAGACGGCGCGCCAGATGACGAGGTCGCGCAGTTGCCAGGAGGGGATCAACACCTGCGATGCGGGAGCTATCGAATTAATAACTGCAGCACTGTGGGCTGTTTTCATACACGTTTATTTAATACAAAAATAATGGGAATTTATAGATTGAGAAGACAACTTAAAAATGGGCAAACATGGGAAAATGAGCGATTAATTCATAACATTATAAACATTTCTTTATAGTAGCCGTCGACCATTTTACACAACAACAGATAGAACTGAAAAATATTTAATTAATCGAAAATTTGGAGCATATCATAATATCATTAAAAGAATAATGATATGATTTTAGTTCCTAACATAAACCAAGTATAGTGTATACGTTACATATTTATAAGAGACGTACACCCAACTGATTGCAATATTCAACAGCTGAAATGCTTAATTAATACACCAGTCAACTAATTAAACCGAGAAAAGTTGGACATAGTCAGTTTAAAATAACAGCAACCAGCTTAATCATACAACAAGCAATTCAAGCATTCAATCTGTCGTATACTTTTATATCAGTTAGTATGACTTCTTGAATAAGACAAGTAAACAAGTAAAGACAGTAAAAGGTTGCACAACTGTCGACTATATAAGGTAATCTAAAAACAAAAGAATAATAACGATAGGTATTAATCAATCTTTAATCGATTAATAAGGCAGTCCTGCAACTAAAACTTTAATCTAAAGAATAAAGTCATCTGAAGACTAAAAATAAAATGAGATAAATATAAAGCAACTAGTCAATCGCCGTTGTTACATTCTTGGAATCTTCAAATAATGTTATTCCCAACAAATGACTAAAAAACAATAAATTATAAGCTAATAATGAACCTTTCATCATTACTAAAAATAGGAAAATCAAATAGTAGAACCATATTCCTTGAAAATTGATTAATGTAAGTAGAATTAAATAATTCCAAAAAGATGTCAATCTTGTCACATTCATAGAATTGAGATAGGCCTGGCTATGTTTAGACTACGACACGTAACGGTAAGCAGACAATATAATGCCATCTATACATCTTCCATATAACATACCTGATTGTTAGTCTTGTCATAGAGAAAATTAATGATATGCCAGTTTGTTGATTCGTCTAGGAAACTCCAGATTGAACAGGTACGTTTTCTAATATCTTCATCCATTCGTTCCTTTAAAGAATTGCACAGAAACGTACCAAACATCGTGGAATAAACATGAAGGCTGAGTTTCACCTAGAAAAACAAAACAAGGAACCAAGGCGTGTCTATTATATTAATATCAATGAGTCTAAGTATAAAGCAGGATGTCTATTTAATATACCAATTCAATCACGCATATTACGTTAAATACTTTAGCGCCTTAAATAACCTATACCAACCCCTATAATTAAAAGTCCTCTAAAGGTATTACCTGAGCAGGCTGCTACTTTGTATAGCGACAGGTTTTCCATGGCGGCTATTTTAAGGTTGAATGAGTCATACACGCAAAACATGCGTCTATGAATCACGTGACTGAGAAAGACACTAATACGGTGAGAGAGATATGTCTGCTTTGCTTTACAAAGGCTGAACGCAATTTAGAGTTGAAACCATAGACTAGTAAGAATATTACTCACTAGTAAGCGGGACAAAGAACATCATAATATAATGGCCTAAAGTACATAAATAAGTATGATATTATTTTATACATATTTGACAAAAATGTTTACAACTAATAATGTTTTTAATAAAAAAGAAACCTACTGACAACACAACGCCACATTCCAGTCAAAGTGTCTATAGTTAAGTGAAAGGCAGTTCTAACCAATATGATGTTTAGAGAGAAACAAGGTTAATTACAGGTTAACTAGGTTAGTTCCAGATGAATAGTACACTAGTAGTGGTGTGATCGAACGTCACTATAATTATACAACTAATAATAAATACCACTGAACCAACTACATTGGGTGCAATTTATTTGAATAGAATAGAATTGATTGGAACTATCAGGCAAAATTAGCTCACCAGATAGAAAGAAAAGAAATAAATCAGAATTATTTATATTATATATATATAAACAAAGAAAATCGATAAAAAAGATACACAGAAGGCAAAGGAGAGGAATTAATAAACCTGAAAATAACAAGAGTACAACTTCCTAGAAAAAAATCAAGAAAACCAGCCAAAAGTAGACCAATAGAGTAGAATATCCAATGACCAAAGGAAATTGAATGCAGAATTAGAAAATTCATTATGCAAATGTGAAATAATGTTGCACACTTTATACTAATAGATTATTTAGACAAAAAATAATATTCTTATTAGTTTGCATAGTAGTTGAATGTGACGTTTATCTTGCAGATGATTTCAATATGGTTCCTGAGCTTAGCTGAGTTAATACTTATTTTGCAATAGTAATTAAGAACATATATCCAGGGTGGCCGCGCTATTAACACAATCGATTCCCGGTTTTTCCAGGTTAATAATAATTGGCTTTTTTTCCCGGTTTTTACCAAGACTAGAAAAGAACTTAACTACCTAATGACAGTTCAGTAAGCCAGGGTTACTTAATTCCCTGCTGTCATAATGGCTGTGTTAATAGCGTAAAAGAAGTCAATAATAGTATAATACACGATTATGCAGCAAAAAAGTTTATGTTAGTTGAAAAGTCACATTTATTATAAGGTAATAAAAGACTGGGCAAGTGTCAGCAGATAATTTTAAAGACACACAAAAGAAATATCAAGACCAATTTCAGGTTTTCATTCTGTAAATATCTAAATTTCAGGTTTTTTCCTTGAATTCGCCAAATTCTCGGTTTTTCCCGGTCACGGACTCCCTACATAATTTATGCCTCATTATATCCAGACAGAACGGTGCAACAAATCAATATTTGCTTTATTGTTGACAGAATAGTCTCATATTGTACTACAAATTAATACGTATAGAAAACGTATAACAAAGTGCAATAATTTGATGCATAAATAGGATGTCCAGTCACGTATTTAATAATATATTACACGTTTTTTTAACCATTATCTACATTTTTACCATTTCAGGGAAACAATCCCGCCCTTTATTAAATTATGAAATGATGTGTATTTACTAGACAAGAGTAGGAGAGATAAAGACTCCTGACTACAGTAGTTAAGTATGGATTTATACAGCTCTGAATTGAACTCACCAAGAAGACCTCGTTGAACTCGAAGGCGGATGGATACTGCTTCAAGATCTGGTGGACACAGTCGAGCCACTGGAGGAAGACGGGACTACGTTCGTCGGAGTGAGAGGAGGGGCTGTGGCCACAGCGGTCGGCAAACTTGTGCCCGAAGTCCAGCCACTCACGTTCAACCAGGATACGAAAGCCCTACAGTGGTCAAATTGATATCAAGGATACAAATGAAAATAAAGATAATCAATAAAAATAGATGGTTAAAAATAAAACTGAACTATAAATATGAAAATAACTTTTACAGTCAAAAGTTTTAATGATTTATGATCTAGATGAACATACATTATTATATATAAATATAATGACCATAATAATTGCTCTGCATAGGGGTTATGAATTACGTAAGTGCCACTGAATTTACGTAAATTAATTTGAAGAACTAGACTACACCAGAGAGAGATATTAATAAATCGGTCGGTAAACAAAAGGAACACAAACAATAAATTGTGCTAAATGAATCATGAAAAGCTGCATGCACAATTCTCAACATAACACAACCTAGGGTTGCTTTAATTAGTTCACTAGAAAGTGTGATAGTCACAGTGAACCTTTCCTATAGCTGGGGCTTGTAGACTTCGTAGTTTTATGATTATTAATGGTATTAAGTGTTCCATTACTAAACTTTAACTAGTCTGACAAAACAACAAGACAAGTCAACATACAAACCAAAATCTAAAGTGCTACACGTTTGTAAAAAGCTTTTGAGTTGGTGTCACTTCAGATCCATACATTTATGCTTTACTTTTCGCTTCTATTAAATCATAAGTTATTATATAATTGGAATGTTATGTTTAATGTGTATCCAAAAAAAATATATTCTTATTTTAAACCTTTCATTCCCGTTTAATCCTAGAACACCAATAATAAGCTCTTAATCACACCACAATAACAAGTACAGCCTCTAATTTCAATATATACTGTATATATATATAATATGAAAGAGCCAAATGATTTCATAATTAAGGTTAACCAATTCTAGAAATTGTAATAAATTTGTATGCACACATATAAAAATGAGCAAATATTATATCTTCTGAAACAAAACTCGTCATAGTTTCTTCTACAAGATTGGAGGGGATGGGATAGGAAGGCAGGCTCCGGGACTGACCTTAATGGTCCTATAATATGGATCTAGAAGTAGAAGTGAAAGAGAGGTGAGCTGAGGTGTCCGATCCCATCCATCAGTGCAGTGTATCATGACGGATCGTGAGTGACGATGCACGGCAACCGCAATGTCCACACAGGACTTTATGAGGAGGCTCAGATTGTGGAGCCAATTAGACTTCTCAAGACAGGCAAACCAGCTAAAGAGAAGAGAAATGGGGGCGACAGTTAACTCAGGTAGATAGTTCAGGTATGAAATTCTACTTTACTAACTTTATTCTATATTAAAAAGACAGTTAAAAAAGAGAGAAAATTACGATTTTTATTAATAAAAATAAGTTCAAAGATCTTTACAAAATTAAACGACGTCCTTTGTACAAGGTACAACACAGTAAACTATTTCAATGATATCAGTCAGACTCAGACATACCCGCTAGATTGTGCTTACTTATGGTATCGATCCAGTCATTCCAGTGATATAAATTACACTACATTATCTCATTACTGAGCCTAGTGTGATAACAAGCTATGCTCGGATTTATAGCCGATGGGTAGACATCGTACGGCTTGCATATATAGTATAAAGAACTGGGTTTTAAAGTAGCAATAACATATTTAATGAATACAATGTGATTACTGTACAGTCGATAAAAATGGAGAATGGCTTAGGGGACTAGTCTACTATAAATTTATAAACTGCATACTTTACAAATACAAATTGCCAGACTGTGATAATTACATAATACGAAGAAAACAGTATATTTTTTAATGATTTTTTTGTATTGTGATTCATAAATTTTTAGTAAAAATAGCTTATAGCTATATTATAGTGTAAAGGATAAATAAAACCTTCAAGTATCATTTAACTATAAATAAAACAACCTTATTATCATTCTTGTTGCTTATCTGATCGCGCACATATTATGAAAACAGAACTTTAGAATATAACATGTCACTACTTTCACAGCTATAATCCATAGCATTAAATAGATAAAACCACATGAATTCTCTCGATAGTTCAAATGTTCAATTTTATAGTTTTAAAATATTCTACTATTTCAAGGCTTTTCTCACAAAATATAAATTCCACAACATGTCTATGACCAGTACGAGCAATGCAGATTATCCCACCTAATAGATTAGTACGTCTCAGTTCAAAGAAAATAGAACTGCGAGAAATTCAAAAATTATGTATGTCCAACACTTATTGATTTATAATTGTAATACAATAAATGGCTATCGCTAACGGTCATATTTTTTAAGTATACGTATATTTTCAAATTTCACATTCAAATTGAATTTATGAAAATAGTCTTCCTGAATACGTGATTAAATTAATAATTTTACCAAATTCTTTAGGATTTTTTTCTTCAAAATACATAAAATATGATTCGACCGGCACTCAATCTGATGTAAACAAGAACAGTTAATACTAATATGTGGGGGCGTTTATTGACACTATCATCATGTTTTCAATCTTCTAGACATCACCACATGACCGTGTTGTGCAACAGGTTTAGTCATGGCGCATTGATAACCTCAACAACAGCATACGATACGAAATAGATTACAAATTGAAAAGCACAAAATAATAATCTCACTTCTTTTTAGAGTTGGCTAAGATAGAGTACATCACAGACACACCTTTTATAAATGCCTGTTAACAACATACATATATATATACAATATATAACATGGTAACCACGGTACAAGGACTGAGGGTGAGGTCAAAGGTCGGCCAGATTGGCACCAAAGAGAGAAACAACCACTCGTCGGTTATTCTAATAAATCACTCACTCAGCAGGACTAAAGACCTAGGTAGTCTACGAGAGAATAGAACGTTGCACTTTCGCATAGTTGGTCATGTCCCGAGATAATGGACATTCTCGATTCAAAGAGAGCCAGGCAGCCACACAAGGGTAACATGACAGCCG
>JAUZND010002329.1:0-12927 GCA_034780555.1 Coelogynopora nodosa
GTGGTGGTGATGATTGTCATGATGATAGTGGTGGTGATGATAACTATGATGATAGTGGTGGTGATGATGGTCATGATTATAGTGGTGGTGATGATGGTCATGATGATAGTGGTGGTGATGATTGTCATAATGATAGTGGTGGGGATGATAACTATGATGATAGTGGTGGTGATGAGGGTCATGATGATAGTGGTGGTGATGATGGTCACAATGATAGTGGTGGTGATGATGGTCATGATGATAGTGGTGGTGATGATTGTCATGATGATAGTGCTGGTGATGATAACTATGATTATAACGACGATGATTTTTATAGCGGTATCGATGATGATGATTGGTGATGATGGTGAAGGCAATGATGATGGCGATGATAGTGACAATACTGGCGTCAATTACGATAACGATAGTGGTGACGATGATTGTGCCGAAAACAGCGACGATGTTAGTGACTATGGTTGTATCAATAATGGTGGCGATGGGTTTGAAGATGATATGGAAAATGATATTAATTTTGATAGTGAAGTTTATGGTGGCGATGGTGGTAATGAAAGTGGTGGCGATATTGGTAATGATAGTGGGGAAAATGATGGCGGCGATATGTTGAAAATGATAGTGTCGATGGTGGTGGATATTATAGTGCGAGGGAGGTAATGATAGTGGGAGATGATGGAGGCGATGGTGCTGGCGAGTATGTTGACGATGATGGTGACCTAGTGACTTGACCACTATACGTTTGGCTTCAAAAGGTGGAGTTGCCACAGGACGCCACAACAAACAAATCGTCATGTAAAAAGAAACTCACTCAAATTTTGCTCCTGGTCCCTTTACCAGAACGCACACACTTCTTAACCAGCTTGGCTGCTAGTTCTTATTTTTCAGGCTAGGTACATATTCCCAAATCCAGGCCCTATACATTACACACTTCCAAAACTTGTATCTGACACAACGCAGCAAAATCATTTATCGCAACTACTCCTATCATAAATATTTTCACAGAAGTGTACAATCACCAAGTCACATAAATACAACAGTACCCGTTCACATCAAACATTACGTGCCATTACATTATAAAACATGACATATGTATCCGCACACACAAATAAGCAAATTCAGAGATCACCCATTTCAACCCTCAAGTCCATTCCTTCATTAACAATATCGAATCCGAAAAGTATATTGCAATAATAGTAAGTTTCAACCAAAAATCCATTTTCAAAATGCTCTGGTTCACCATAAAACTTCTCAAAACAAAATACAGTATCTCCGCAACACATCCAATACCTACACAAACAACAAATCCCTGAATAATAATAAATACAAGGCATGTTCATTTAACCATGAGCTCACATATTTCGGAACCGTCATACCAAATCACAAATCTCGCATATTCAGCCAGGATAATCAAATACCTTCTTGTTACCTTTCACACATTTATCATCTAAGTTAGAACCACCATCCAACAATGCAGAAATACCTCTACCATAGACCCCAACAATCTCACATCTACATATTTTAAAAAATTCGATCACATCAGAATTAAGATCTTTATTAATATTTACAATACATCTCTACAAGCAAACCCGTCTTAAGTAATGTTAAACAATTATTGTAAAATCACTCAAATCAATCTTAACAAAGATCTCATATGCAGTTCTTCATATCAACCCATATCACTTCTCCACCCATTGATAAAACTATCGCAAGACTAAACATAGTATACTATCGTATAGTATCATCACAGACCTACACAACACAATATCACATACTATATCAGCGGTTTTTAGCATACAAAAACCACCACTAAGACCTCTTTTAAGAGTCAACCTCCCCAACAAACTCAACATAACATAAAAATGTCCACTTGAGAGTACCCAGAAATGTCATCTTCCAGGTCCTTTTCAATTACTACATGCATTATATTCCAAGACCGTAAGATAAATACACTAAAGTCACCTTATACGAATAATGGCTGATAAAGGAATTGTAAAAAATTGTAAGCAAAACTATTTAGTTGGGTTCATTTTGTTAATTGTATCGCTTCATATTAATCACATATGTATCGCTTCATATCAATCACATATATATCGCTTCATATCAATCAGATATGTATCGCTTCATATCAATCACATATGTATCGCTTCATATCAATCACATATGTATCGCTTCATATCAATCACATATGTATCGCTTCATATCAATAACATAGATATCGCTTCATATCAATCACATATGTATCGCTTCATATCAATCACATATGTAAACACACAATACACAACTGTAACTATGTTGTCTCAAATGATTATATGTTATATTATGTTGTATTTTATTGTCTCCATTTTTTTCAGGGGGAGGAATTTCAATTTAAACTTCCCTTTGCATCTTTTAAATTTAATTTTGTTTCACCTGCCCCTCTCAGTTTTCATCCCTTCTCTCTCCTCATCCCCTCCCCACTCTAACGTACCCGCCCCTCTTTATCTATTCCTCGCCTACGCCCTTTTTTCCCTTCCCTCTGATTTATTAAAAAGCTATTTCCTCCACTATTCGCCTAAGGGAGGGGGAAATTTAGCCTCCCCCCTCCCCTTTGGGAAGCATAAAACAACTCAGTTACCTTTGAACTTCTTCGCTAGACTACGGCCTATGGGAGAATAGGTCGGAGGAAAAGAAAATTTTAACACACGTATGATTATCTCACATTAAAAAAGTCAATTGTTTTAAATGCGCTCTAATTGTTTTACAAATTTACAAATTATTTTGGAAATAGTCAGTGACTCATAAACTATGCTTATGCAATCTAGTCTCCTTTCATTACAATGCAATATAACACATACACATACACAAACTCCAAACCATACTAAATAGTTATATGATCATTAAGTGGATTTTATAATGACGAAATACAGGCTGACGCATAAATAGTCGGATTCGTGTTAACATTTTATTTTATCAATTATTTTATAAAGCTTTTATAGAATAAAGCATTAAAGCATTTGATAGAATAATCTTAACATGAAATTGCAGTATGATGCTACTTATGATTACAACTCTGCTATCTGTGTGTCTCTATCATTGTTGAGGTTGTCTCCCGATAAAACGATACAATACCTAAATCAATAACAGAGACGAATTCTGTTTATTCTTCCTCATGGTCTACGTAGTTAGTACACTCGTGTACACTAGGTAAGTATTTTTTCTTGCATTGTGTGTTTTTCATTGATTGTTTTAGAATAGTGAATAAGGAATACTGGACGTCGGTTAACGTTAAACGACCAAGTTTCTGTCATTAAAAATTACTATTCGATCAACAGTTTTAAAATATGCGATTATTGGGCAACTAAATTTGAAACTCCACCTCCTACTAAGAGTACAATGCAAGCCTTGATCGCAAAATTTGAAACATTAGGCTCTGTTGTAGTCTAAACAAATCTCAACGTCGAGCCTCAAATTAACTTGAACTATCTCGCCGTTCATTTAAATGTATTATGCAGGAAAATCGATTTGAAATCCTATCGTCCATCAGAATCACAAGCTTTCAAAGAAGTCGATCCAGAGGTTTTCTCAATATTTTTTTGTATTCAGTATTCACTTTTTTCTATGTATTCATGTATTATCACCATAAATGAGCTTTCACTTTATATATATATATATATATTTTTATATGGGGCCGACTACTTACAGCGCCACCCTGTACAATGCTGTTTTGGCTCGCTAAGAAATTAATGGATTTTTGTTTCCAAATATATTAAAATAATAATGAGTTATTACAGTATTATTTTGTGTTACAAACCAATAGTATAAAATAATACTTACATGTGAATAAGTGAGACATTTTCAAAAACGTTCATACTTTCACGTGATATATACCTGATTTTATTTAATTCAAGTCCACTAAAATATGAAAATATAAGAGACAAATTAAATCATTAAAAAACGTATTTAAACCATTACATTACATTTATTATATACCTAGTTTGTCATTGACAATTATTTGCAGATTCGCATATTTAGTCAACTCAACAAAATAATGATGATGGCATCGAAAATCATTAATAACAAAAAATAGTATAGTTAAGTGTTTATAACATAACAATTAACATTTTAATGTATAAATGTAAGTGGGTCTTTATATTGTTGATGTTAACAAACTTATCTAACTATTTTAAGGCATATTATATTGTTGTCCCAAATGGGTTTATAAAGAGTAAGTAATCTAGTCTATAATTGTTAAACAAAAATGTTTCCCTTATTTAAATAAATTAAAATATCATAGTAAAGTATTTAAAGGTTACAGATATTCCAGCAGATGGAGTCTGTTTAGTTTTGGCTTCACATGTTCTCAAAATAATGAAATCAGAAATCATTTTTTAACATATGTAAATAAGATGGAACCATATAAAAGTACCAACTTAATGTGTTTCCAAAGTTTAAAATGTCCTTACATATGACGTCATTGATTCTATTTAAAAGTGTTAGTCTAATTCTTAGTGTTTTAATAGATCTAACTAATTTTGTTATAAATTTACGATTAAATTTTTACATAAATAATGTTGACATAAATGTATATTATATTATTTGTAACTTGACTTTTAATAATGGAATTTAATTTATTATTGAAATTAATGCATAATAATTATATACTTTATTTTTCGATAATTCATAAACACTTTAATTGAAGACATTCATTGAGCTAGAATGAGAAGTACTGAGTAAACATGATAAATTAAGAAATTAAGCATTATCAATGCATGAGTCTTACTTACTTACTTACACTTATCATGACTCTTACAAGAGTTACTATTATATACATAAGCTAGAAAAGACATACTTTGAGTTTACATAATAAATACTCTTTACTAAAAATATAATATACAGTTATTGTTGTTATCTAAAAATATGTGAGCACTAATACCGAAAATGATAATAATGTTTTAAAATACCACAATGAAAATGGTTGTTTACCATTTATGTTATTTTATATAATTATTTTATTAATATCAATTGTCTTATAATTGATCAGTAATTATTATATATAAAGTATAATAGGCAACATACTTACATATATTTTAATTGAGTCATATTTCGTAATGCCTTGAAAGGAATTTCTTGTATATCATTCATAGCGAGGCTTCTATACAAAAAATAATATTAACACGTTGCTTAAACATAATATTAAATATTTGTGAAACCAATGAAACTGCCTTTATATATTTTATATCAAGTAGAATTACTAACCTTTTTGTTATTTCATTTACATTGCTAAGTGCATTTTAATTATTAAATTATATTTTATTTAAGCGCAATCTCATAACTTTTTTTGAGTTCTCCAGAGATGCAATCTAATGAGAAAAATTAATCAATTATTCTCATATACACAAACAAAGATGTTTTAATAAGGTCACAACCAATGTTCCGCATTTACATAGGAAGCATGTAAGCATCTGCGTCCAGAATACAATAGAAGATTATAAGTGGCCAGTGAACTATTTTCCTGTAACATCTTTGGACTCTTCCATATTCTAATCCGGCTATTTCACCTCTGCATGACGATGTCTAGTAAAACATCACCATTATCAAAATAGTTTGTGACAATGAAATACAAACAATGCTTTTTTGGCACAAAATTTCAATTTCTTGCTAAGGCTTTCAACATTATATGTCAGAAACTTTTTTATAATTATATTAATAATACACAATAATATTACAATATTATTATTATAATAATTATACAATAATAATCAGTGTACACTTGTATTTATACGCTTTTGGAAAGAAAGTTTATATATTCGAATTTTTTTTGCTAGTAGAGTGATGAAGAGAAGAATGAATAAAAATAAATAAGTATACATCATTGAAAAATTAGATTTGTAAAAATCTTATTTACTTTGTATTTAAAAAAGTATCAAAAAATAATTATTAATTCAATGTCAGAAGCATTACAACATAATCGATTAATATAATTATTTAAATATTGTATAATGAAGTTACTTATACGTATAGCTTTAGTCAAAAAACTTACAAAACAAAATTTAATCTAGAAATCTATTGAATCGCACCATATGCAAATAATATTTAATTTCATTAATAATATTGAATAATTAGCATCAGAATACAACTATTTCAGAATTTCATTATGACAATGTTTATGCATTTTAAAACTATTTACATTCTTCAATTACGTACAAATATTCAATACTAGAATCAGAAAAAGCATCTTCAGGTACCCATCGAATCAGATTTTTCACAAGATTTCTAAAATACAAGAATATTCATTTTTAGTAAATGCGGAAATATTCATAACTACAATATAAAAATCACTAAATACAAAAGTTCAAATTTATTTTGTTATTTTATTACATAATAAATGAATATGTGATTAATTTTAATTGTTTCTATTTTATTCTAACTACGACATTATGTTATGAAAGAAATATAAATTTTATTATCAAATGTGTAATTAAATATAATTTAAAAGCACTTAATATATTCGTTAGAAGAATTTATTATTTAAATATAGTGAACAAACGTCATTGTATTCATGTGCGATTTAACATTGAGCATGTAACATTTCATTTATATTTTATTAATTTTACATAGTTAACACTCTGTTTTGAATATGTTTTAAATACAAACATACAAGTGAGTAAGCGTTGTTGGAAAATTCGGTTTTATGTAGGTTGTCGTGTTAAAATAGATTTGATTAAATCCAAGATTTCTGAAAGAAAAAAATTATATGGGTTAGAAAATCAATTGAACTATTTTTTCAAAAATGGGCTTACTAAAAAAGCAAACGTTATTCATTAATCTGGAATACATACTGTTAATAATTTTTAAAAGTTAAAGAAGTTATAAACTTAAAATGAATTATTTGTCAGTAAATATAAATGTTATGAGATTTTGTCTATTCTTCGATTTTTGACTATGTTTTAAAGTGTTCGAAAAGCGTGGCTGATTATCTTGTAATTTTTTAGGCCTGTTGTTTAGTACACATGTTGTCATGTTTTAGGCCTGTTACATTTAGTACATGTCGTTGTAGTGTATTTGTTTTTGTCTGGTTAATTGAATGTTTATTTGTAACTTTATTTATAAAACCACTATTTAGTATTATTTATTTATTATGTATTTAATTTATAATTTTTAAAATTTTACTATACGATTTTAGGGGTTTTTATTTTTTCTTATAAAAATAAGTAGTTTTGTAATTATAATTCTGCTTTTATTATATTAAAAAAATCTTTGAATAATTCGACGGAATACATTTGTTTTAAATTTAGTAATTATCACTTACTTTATGTTGTGTAATATAATTCTTTATTATTTGATATAATATTCGTTCCTGTTTAAATCCTTCTATGCCAAAGTATAAAAAAAAACCGCCAAACGCCAAGCAAAAACAAGATTCCAATTTTTTTATGTTTTGCTTTAAACTGCATGTGTACATGTTTACTACTTGTTAGTACTTCATTATACTGAATGTCGAAAATATATAACCAACAGAAAAATGCTAATTAATTATACAATATGCATTACCAATTTTAATCAATTTTAGTAAAAAAACGGTCAATAATAAAAAATATATTGGTTTGCAAGTGTTTCATGATACGGCTGGAAGCAGTTATGCACAGTGCTGGGAAGTTCTGGCACCCAACACACGTGTACTGAGTGTCTTCATCATTCCAACATTAACGACCTTCCATGAATCCTCTTGCGCAATATTTGCACGGGCGTTTGTCCTGTGACATATGTTTTGGAACAGGGCATCGGCTGTTGTGGCGTAGGAGTGTAGCGCTTCCGACTGCTGGACTGTTCAGCCCTCTACACCTTCACAGGCATGATGTGTGTGATCTCCAAACAATAGATCAACAGGCAAATATCAAATCTCAAATGCTAGAATGTGACATAATCCACTTCAGGAGACGGCAGAGTAATCACTAGCCAGTGAAATTAATAGGTATAGAGGACGCACTATTGCGACCTGATGCCTTGGCAAGGACGCAAATGTTCCTCCTGGTATAGAAGGGGTTGTACTTCTCTATTTTTTATTTGAATTCTATATTTATTGTTATTCTCAATTAGTTAGTGTAATTTTCTGTAATTTATTGTAATTCTCACTTAAATATTGTAATTCCCTCTATGTATTGTAATTCTTTTTTTTTAATGGAATTCTCACTTATTTATTGGAATTCTTCTTAATTAATGTTATTCTATATTATTTAGTGTACTTCCCTCTTATTTATTGTTATTCCCTTTTATTTAATGCTATCTAAGGGACATATCTGTACATATTGAATAAATAATATACAGACCTATGAACCGTTTGGTCCACCATAAACGTATTCCTGTATGTATATCTCTCACATCAGTTTTATATACATCATATATCTCACATCATATACTCACATCATATACTCACATCCTATATCAGTTTTATTTAACTGTTAGCTCCAATATTTAAATAAAATATAATAGATTTACCTTAGTTAACAGAAAAATACATTTAGATTAAGAGAATTACAATAAATAATAGATAATTTTAAAATGAGCGAATAACATCAAACAGGAGAGAAATACATTTAACACGAAGAATTACAATAATTAAGAAAGAATTATATGTTAAATAAAAGAATTACACATATATGAACCCTTGGCGGTCCTGGCAAACTACATATAGACCACTGAAGGAACTGTGATGGACACACGTGCTCCATAGAAATAAATACATTATCACGCGCCGAACTGCATTGCTTAAATACACTTTTGTTGAATAGTTCTTTCACACGTTCTCCTTAGATTATTTAATTAAAAAATAAAACCCTTCAGAAAAATGAAGAAACACAAAGATTTTTAATAAATAAACTATATATTCGGGTCGACTGACCCTTCTTCAGAGTTATAAAATATGATTCAATTTAGATTATACATTTTATAATATGAATTAAAATATGCATTTAAAATATTCACTCAAAATTATTACATATTCAAATATTACTAGAATTGATTAATTGATGCAAATTATTATTATTTAACATTTATCAATAACAATCATAAAATAATCTATTATAAAACTCTCTATTAATACCGTCAGGAACTAAGGTCTTAAAAAAACTAATGTAATGGTCTTCTTTTAATCGGAGTTCTTCCGTAGTCCAGTTGGGATTGTGGTCGATCCTTAGATTATACGATTGACTAAAGTTTTTGTATTATTTTCTTATTTTTTGTAATTTTATTTATTTATATTTATTTATTTATTTATTTATTTATATTATATTTTTATTTATTTTAATGTATTTTTCCTATATTTTTGCAAGATTTATTTATGCATAGCATGTACATGTTTATATTACTGTTGAACGCTATTACTTGATTTATATTGTATATTGTATCTACAGTATGTGCATTCATATTCATGTGTTTATTACTAAATAGATGTTACCATAATGTACAATACATTTTAGTAAATTAAAAAATCTGTGTAAATAATATTGTACCTATCATATTATTGTATCGCACTTCATTTATCCTATATTGTATGAATATTGTATTCTCAATGATACGTTAATACATTAAAAGTAGTTCACCATTAAATTAAAAAATATTTCAATTATAATATGTAAAAGGTATACTTACAATATTTTGATTGTTGTTCCACTTATCAAGGGTATATCATGAATTAATGTATGCTGTAGAATCCTATAAATCAATAAAAATGGAGCAAAAATTATCTAAAATACAAATTTTTAAATGATGTTGCGTACTATTAATTAATTAATTGTTTTTCGAATTTGCTGAGATGATTGATAATACGAGAAAATATATAGTTAGTGCACAGGCACGTTAATTATTGGTTTTGATGTACAATCGATCAGACAATACTAAAATGTGGTTGGTTTGAAACTATTATGCTTTATCAATATGACGTGTAATGTGTATTATTTATTGTATATATTATAATTAACCATAAACAAATTGAAATATACGAATTGTAAAAATATAAAACATTTTCGTATCATGCGGCTAACAGAAATATATACAAATTGAAAGAATTCAAGAAGTATCATCTGCAACGTTTTGCTATATCAGAGTATCCAAAAGCTTACCAGAATTTTGTTTAAATAAAATAGAAAATGAAAGAACCACTAAACGACCGATTGAGCTACAAAGACCACATATTAAATAATAATAACAGGAAAATTATCTCAAAAAAATATTTGTGTGGCATAACATAAACTTGATCAAATAGGATAATACAGTTACATTGTGGATTATCAAGTTAAGTGAATACTTTGGAAATAATCTTTGAATCACCTAGTTTACTTTCTTTGGAGTTAGTCGCAAGAGAGTTCATTTACTAGAAAGATGGTAATTATCAAAAATTTGTGAATATAAAAAACAACACTTTTGAGACTGTCATTGCTTCTCCTCAAGGAGACTGTCTCAGCCCAATGCTAGTTATCTTGTACTTAGAGGGAGCTCTGAGAGAAACTAGAAACCTTATACCCAAGCAACCAGGATTCACATCGACTTCATCATGTAAACAGAACAATATGCCAGTAGAGTAGTTCCCATTATTGCTAACAAACTCTTAAAAAGGAATCTGAAGCTGAATGAATCAAACACAGAGAAGAAAGCAAAGACAAGGAACTCTTAAGGAAAACCAAAAAACGTGGTAGCCTCCTGGGTGATGAGGAATATGCTAAAAACAGATGCAACCTGGCTAGTAAAGCTTTTGGTATCATGAAAAGTATTTGAACTGGAAAAATCATGCAACAGATTAAGATCTAACTATACAAGGCCCTAATAAAACCAGCAACACATGAGGTCTCTCAGAACAAGACTGGAACAAAGTTGATGCGACTCAAAGGAAACATCGCAGAAACATAACCAAGCGGGATATCCTAACCAAATAAGCAATGATGCATTGTACAAAATCACAAAAGATAAACCTATCAGCATAAATGCTAAGAAAAATAGGTGGCAACTTGCAGGTCACATCCTTCGCATGCCAACGGATAGACCTGTCAAAACTGATATGACAGAATATGCAACTATTAGGATAAGAGAAGCGAAGAAATTTAAAAACAGACAAAGAAGCAATATAACAAACACCTTCAATAAGAATGTCACCAACAACATACCACCAAATGCAATCCAGTATCCAGTTGTCAGACCACTGTGCATACACCATCAGTTACAATATATTGCTATCCATAATTACAATCATAGGGAAACAAGGAACGACATCAAATTACTGAGAACGTTTACCAACAACCGCGAAGATTGGGAAAGTACCGCTATTCTAAGTAACCTATCGGAATGACTCAGCGAAGACATATACAGCTGTGTGATCGAACCTGGTCGTAGTTCGGTTTTTAAAATAGCGACCATAGTCGAAAACCCTAGTCAACAGAAACCAGAGTCATTTTGTTGGTGTGATGGAAGGCATGTCTTTGTCGAGCGAGGTCGAACTACCTGAGTCGTAATGGGTCATGTGTCATCGTGGGCATATGTTGATCACCATTCTGTTAATAATTTTACTATATTGATTACTCAATCAAACTTAAACAGAGCAAAATAATTAAAAAATAAATGTTACTGAAAGTTGCAAACAATAATATGAAACAATAACGTAGGTTAAAATACGCAACATTTCATTTAGTTCACACGAAAATCACTTATGGTCATGTAAGAATAACTTTTTTATAAGAAAGCGCATGAACAATACATGTTATTTATCATTAAATCATTAACTATAATGCTACAAATATGCTGTCTGAACAAAAAGTTGTGTTGGATTTAATTGAGGAAAGAAAAACGATAATTGAAAAAATAAAAATAGAGTAGAATTTAATAAAAAGAAAAATTAACAGTGGATCGAGATCACTAATATTTTTGAATTAAATTTCTTAAATTAATAAAACTCTAACTCAAATTCGAACAATTTAAAAACGTTTGAAAATCTCCTCCAAGAAATAAATTACGAAAAATTATTAACAATGTCCTTTGTAAAAGAGGAATCGCTGTGAAAATGTATTGTTGTAATATATTTCATAGAGTTAAGGCAATCTCTGAATAATAGTTCAGTATAAAAAATGTATTTCTTGAATATACAATGTAGTTATACATTATGTAGTACATTATACATTATACCATAATTGTGAGCACTTACTTTTAATTTAGTTTAATGTGATGCCACTTTAAATAACGTGCATCCGATATATTTCCCTTTAGAATATAGCCATTCAGACAGATTACAGCAGATGATTACAATCAATAAAAAGTAACCTCGGTTGAAACTATAGACTCCGGTTTTAAATCTGCGATATTTTATCACTTCATTTTAAAATAATGAGAGCGGACATTTATGTAAAATTAAAAATAATAAAAAAGACATATGAAGAAAGCCGGAAATCATAGCAATACACATACATACTTTTTTAATGTTTTACTATGTTAGTTAAAAATATATCAGATTCCTCAAAACATAACACACAATGAAAAAACCATTTCTCTCACTCAGTCTAAAAAAACTACGTGGTCAGGTTGCTATTTTCCTATTATATTGACCAAGGTTTACTAATAAAAAGCAATGATTTCGTTTGAGCACACCAAAAAAACAGACTACCTTGGTTACGACTCAGTTCTTCGCAATTCCATTCAACATGAAAAAAATCTTCTTTACCGATATTTCAAAATTTATGAAAGCGCAAAAGAAGTATAGGAAGTGTGTATTCGACCGCACAACTTGACCTTTCACCATGACATTTGACCCCCAACCCCCCCCCCCCCTCGTCGTTTTGCGCAAATAAATTATTATTTTCATAAATAATTTATTATTTTCATAAGTAATTTATTATTTTCATAAATAATTTATTATTCTCATAAATAATTTATTATTCTCATACATAATTTATTATTCTCATAAATAATTTATTA
>JAUZND010002330.1:0-12924 GCA_034780555.1 Coelogynopora nodosa
GTACAAATCAGAGTATAATTTGTCTTACAGCCTTGATGTAATAACTGTTGTGTATCTGATGAAATAATATTTGTTCACTTTCTCATCAGCTTTATATATATATAGAGAGATGGTGCCGTTGAACTCCCCGTATATAAAATTATGAAGATAGGATGTATTGTGTCACTTATCAACATCTAACTACAACAATGTATTTCTTCCCATACAAGGCAATACTTTTTTGCTGCCACCGTTTTTGCGATGATTTTGTAGAAGTTAATAAATTCGGACAACCGTCATTATTTCTGACGGTGGATTCGTGACTGTTAGCCAATTCTAGCCTAGACAAGTTTTTAATTAGTATATCTAAGTGTAATTCTAGTTTTCGAAAAAACGTTTTTTATTCTAATGGAATTTTACGATATAAATTTCGATTTAAGATCAAAAATTCATTTCATTATGCATTTAAAAATATTTTGTTTACTATTCTTGTTTCTAAGGGTATAAAGAGTGTATCCTAGAATTTTCAGATCAATATGCCGATTAAAACAAAAGTAAGAAATTTTGTTCTAGCTCAACTATCCACCACACTACTTCTCTGAACGATCTGATATTTGCTAGAAGTGTTTCGGAGAAGTATAGCAATATTATGTGTTTACATTATGTATTATATTTGAGCTTAATCGATATTTTATTTCTATCTTTGGGACACAAAACCCTAACCCTAATCCTAACCTTAAAAGCGTCAGACCCTTGTTGCATACCATCTTCGGCAGCCGATTGAATTAAATTAATATAATTTGCCTTAACCCTAACCGTAATCCTAACGTTTCAATTTGACCCTAATTCAACCCTAACCCTAACTCTAATCTGTGCTCGAATTCGTGCCCGAATCTGTACATGAACTACTAACATAGGTCACATCTTTCAAAGTAGGGCAAATATTAAATATCGCAAAAAAACACATTTTTATTTTATCGAGAGCTACATACAATTTGACACCAAGATTGACTCTGTACAATATTCACTTCTTCAGGTGTATATGTGCACGAATCTGTGCATGAACTACTAAAATAGATATTATCTCTGAAAGTGAGTGAAATATGAACTATCCAAAAAAATATCTTTTATTTTATAGAGCTATATTTTGACCCCAAGCACGACTCTGTGCCATGTTCCGTTCTTCTGTGGAAAAGGCTATATACGTAGAAAATTACGTATAAGAAAATACACCTTTCCCTTTTATGAGAGAATCAGGAGCAGAATAAGGAATCGCTTGACTACTTTGCTTGAGGTAAATTGGTACAAGATTATCCAGTAAGTCACACTTAAAATGCACACATTCCTTGAATTAAAGCCTGATGCCAATAATAACATCTTTCATCTTGCCATCTTTTTTGTCCAATAAATTTATTTTAATTACAGGAAACGTGCTTGTCAGAGCCGTACACATTTTCTTTGAAAGCGAAATCACACCTAGTTCTTTGTGCATACAACCGCGAATAATAATTGTTAAAATTATGAAAAAATATAGGTAACAACAACAGTTCAGTTAAGTCGCATTTTGGTATTGAAATATTGGCAGGCTGCATCTATGTATTGATCGGTAAGATGGTCATGTTCTGCCACTTTAAAACTCTGACTATATACCTTAATTATTTACTGCATTCAATGAGTGGTTCTTTTGTGTCATTGTTTTTTTGCCTCACTATTCCAGACAACTTTTTGATAAGAATGTTCTTTATTCCACTGGTATACATCTCTACCCCATTGTTGAAGAACATGCATAGCATCAGTTATGCAACTTTCACCAACAAATTGTCTGTAGCCCAGAATTAGTGGAGCAGCTTTAAGTTCTGGGTGAGGTACGAGTAACATTTCAAAAGCTGCCTTTATAATATGTTCTACATCTCCTACAGTGTTCTTATTGAAAGTGCATTCAATATCTGCATACACAAGATATTGTGTTAGACGTTGACATATCCTCAAATTAGTGAATGTAATGTGTATGGTTTTTGCTGAGAGAAGTCGATCAGTTGCATATCGTCAACATCTGGAATGAAGCGTATGTATTGAATCCACCCGCGTCGACTGCGTTGGGACACTCTCGTATAAATACAATTACACATTTCCTCAGGAATAACGGTTCAACATTTAGATAGATTGAAAATATAAATTACATTGTCCACATTTAAATTTCTTTATTAACTCAGCTGTACCTAAAGTGGGCGTTATTTGTCGAGAACACGATAGTTGACCATCATTAACGATATTATTTGTCTCTAAGTCTTCTGTATCTGAAACGAAATTGATAAATATTTTGTCGTCTAGAGCACTTTATCTTAAATATTAGGATATAAATATTGTTGCTTGCATCATGTAATAATTCTACATGGGGATCAATCACATCATTTGATACTGCAGTTATTTGTTCATGATAAAAACGGCCCTTTAATTTATCGATCACATCTTGCTTAGATTACGTGTTGCTTGCATCATACACTATTCCTACAGGGGGATCAGTCACAACATCTAATACTGCAGGATAAAGACATTTCCACAATTTATCGATCACATTTTTGTCTCAGAATCCAGATGTTTAGGCTGAGTTGTGTTGATTTTCAATATATCTTGTTAAACATGAACAAACGTATTATTATATTCATTATCCTGAGAATGAGTAGGATATGGTATTGATAGAATAGGTGGTGACGTTGGTAGTGTTGACGACCGTTGAACATTGTGCCATCTAGCTCCTTGATAGTACTTCCTTCTTCGGATGAACTTTTCCTCAATCATTTCGTCCTCCTCCTCCTCCGATAAATGGTTGTTTTTATCTTCACTACCAGAGTTTGAAATATCTAAAATATTCCCGAAGAGTGAATTCATCGTTAATACAGGTTAAAATAATACACGAATTAAATTAATCTAAAATTTAAAAGGAATACACTGAATTACTCACCAGTAGTATATATGTATTACACAAAAAAATAAAGTCAAAATCAAATTTGGCAAGCAGAAAAAAGAAATGGTACAGTTCGTGGTATGAACTGGCCACACAGAAATAACATTTTTTAATGGGTTAAAAAAATAGTCATGGGTGAAAATTTGAACATTATATTTTTTGTTATAATGCCTCATTATTTTATTTTTAAAGAAATGGTGTTAAAATTTGTTTTTGATGTAATGCCTAAATATCATATTTAAAATAGGGGGGTCAATACAATTTAAAAAAATATTTTTGATGTAATGCCTAAATATCACTTTTTTTTAAATGGGTACATTTGGGTAGAGGTATATTTTCCAAATTTTTAATTAATTATAAGTATTTTGTGGGTTGTCAATGGTAATTATTAATAGTCAAGGGTTAAAATTGACCTATCACATACTACTTATATCAATATTGATTCACTGCATACTAAAATAACTACACCCCTTTGGAAGAAACAAAAACTGGTTGTAGAACTACAAAATGCAAGCTCGTCAAGTATAAATATCTTTTCATGTTGCAATCTTATTAAAATATTTTTCATATACGCGGTATATTTTCTTTTATGCGTTTGTCTTTAATCACTAGGGACTGCACATAAAGTTCTGGCAATAATAGTAATTTCATTTATACATTTCATCCATTTACATTGGATACATTTTTGGATGCACATTGGATACATACATTTGATACATTTTACATCACTGGGGACTGCACTTACTTATGTTAATTATATACGTTAATATTTTAAAGTAAATTGTAATAGAAATTTGAGCAACATTTTCCTAAAAACATCATTTCATTTTTTTCTGATGAATGAATATCGTTTGATTCTGTATTAATTATCAGTAGAAAAAAGTAGTTTTTATAATAGTCATGATTATTATTTATCATTCGGTTCATCTTAATTACGTTTTTCTTCTTGTTGTGTATATTATATTTGGTATATATGCAGAGTTGCAGCAAACATCAATAAAATAAAATAATTTTACAATTATACTTAAATACTTTTAAAATGTATATATTTAAGTAACTAATGATGTTATTAATTGTTATTATGTGAGGAGCTGAAGACGTCATAAAGTGTTGACTGTTGAAGTAGTTCAAAATAGGATACTATACAATTCTAAATAAATATTAAGTTTATAAATTAAAATAATGGAAATTATCAAAAAAACATTTTCCCATGCTCAAACTGATTTAAAAAATCTTCAATTTCATGTTTATTAATTTTAATGACAGAACAGAAAAGTAATAAGATTACATAATAAAGAATTTTGTGATGATGTCTTACATATTATTTTAAAAATTGACAACAATAATACATATTTGATGACATTCATGTTTTGGTTTTATTAATTGACATAATTAATTATTACACAATTAGATAACATATACAGTTATGCCAAGAATCACGTAGTACAGTACATTCACAATCAAAAAGTTTCACATTTATATTTTTGAAACAAATTTTAAACAACAAATCATACATAAATAAATAATTGAAGAACGAAAAAAGCACAATGCCATAAAATGAAATTATATTGTCTTGTGTGGGCGTGAAATATATCGTGATAGTTATAAAATTATTAATATTTTATTTGTATACAATAAGACATATATTCATATCAAACGGCTAATTTAGACTTATACAGCGACTAAAACAATATACATACTAATACAAATGTACTACTATAGCTGCAGATATTTAAAAATATCACCGAAACATTTACAATTTCGATGATATTTTTATTGTCAAACTCATAAAATAAACATTAAATTGGTAATAACTTAATCGTTATAATACTTTGAATAAAATTTGATTTAATGTGTTTTGAATTATAAATAATTGATATTTTAAAGATTTACCTATTTAAGAAATTGAGTTTTGATAAATGATATTGATTTACTAATTGATATATTGATAGAGATATTTATTTTTGATAATTTAACATCGATATAGAAAGTTTTATAGCAGCATCCAATCCATTTGGAGCGCCCAATATTTCAAACTTTTAATTTAAAATTGAATCCTCATTTAGGCAATGATTTATTTTTCGAAAATAATAACAACCACTATTTTTTGGTTAAACAGATTATTATATAGGCCTAAATTAATATTTAGTATTGTCAAATATATAAAACTCCCATTATAGAATTAATTGAACGGAATGGCTAAAATTGACTTTGTGAAGTAAAATGGAATAATTAAATAAATGGTTAAATATGTATATTTATTAATTCTCATAATTTTTTTAAAATATATATTTTAAATATTTAATGTTAACGACTCAAATCATTCGTTTAATTCGATTTAAATAATAAAGATTATGTTTAGTCAGTATTGAAAACGCTTTTCAACAAGCAAAATTTTTAATTTTTTACTCCATATATTATAATATCAATCCGGTAAAATATCCCAAGATTGAAAGGTACCTACCAAATGACAATCATATGGTCGTAATTTAAATTATGATTGTGAAAACATCACAATCTTAAAACAAATATGGTAGTTAGGCCATTTTTTCAACATTAGTTAAGGTTATATTCATGGAGACATCTTTTTTAAATAAACCATTAGAAAGTTTTCCTAAATTGAGAATGACCCCACTAACAATCATTATATAAATATGGTATGAACAATATTTTGTGCTAAAGCATATTAGTGCTATACATGTACAATATTTATTTTTTACCTGTTTTTGCATATTTATTTTGAATATAATTGATTTCAGTAACTGGTACATATATTCAATATTATTGTTAACAAATGTAGACAGCGCGTATTTGCATTATGTATAACATTGAGTAAGTAACACAGACTCCAAAAACATAAGTTGAATAATATTGAAATAATAGGGCTGGGAAAAATATTTTGAATCTCAAGGTAGCAACACCATAGTTTTCAATCATAGTTTTCGCTAAGTTTGCGATTGATTCATTGGAAGTCTGCCTTGCTTCGTAGAATAACTTCCGCTTTAAAAGAATGGACGTTATTTTCTCAAAGTGTAAGGTGAATCTCACCACTGCTTCTTCGTAAGTCGCTTTCCAATCGTCCGGATTAGGATTTGAGACAAGTAGTCTAATGGAGAAATGAACCGGTTATCCATGAGTTTCGATCCGTCAAAATGAGTCCGTAAACTCTCGTCGCCAGTTGTTGACTTTTGCCCCGCGTATTATATTGGCAAGAACCTGGATTTATGTAGCAAGAAAAATGTATGTAGCATTTATTATGTAGCAAGAACCCGGCATACCAACGGCTTGTAAACAGAGAAGGCGGGTTGTGTGGTAGCGTAAATATACCCCTAAAAGTCTGTCGGATTAAAAGTCATGACTCATAAACAATAATCACAATACCGGTCTTGACAGTTACCATTTTACAACGAGCAACTTAACTAGACACGAATACATGTTATATTACTTGTAAGTGTTAAAGCACATAAAACATAATTAAAATAGAATCTCAAGATTCAACACCCATTCAATACTATTTACATTTTTCACATGTCCATTTTCATGCGTTAGGCATAATTTCCTTTTTTTTCTTTGAAAAAACTGTTTTACATGATGTACATATATATTATATTATTATTATGTGATTATTTAACAATAATATAAGATATATATTATATGTGTAAAATATATTCCGTGTTAATAATTCATCTGAAATAGTTTCATCTTATACAAAAATATTTGTATAACACAGGAAAAGACCCCTGGTCTCAAGGGAATGTTTGCGCTCACATAAATGTATGAACTTATACAATATACCATAGTAAGGGAAAAATTAAGATTAACAAACTCCTAAAAGTACATTTTGAAATGAAATGCAGAGTTTGCCGATGAATAACCAATATGTGATATTTCTTAAAAAACGGATTAATCAAAGTTATTGTTTAGCTACGGGAACAGGACACCTCGTTGTAATAATATGAATATTGTGGTAGTATGATTGTGTGTAATGAATATATGGATTACTGCATGAAATAATTGTAATATGTTGTAATATACAAATATTTCGAGATAATACATTTACCCTACTATTCTATTCTTTCAACATTCTACATTCTACTTTCTATATTCGCGTCCGTTTTAACAATTGAAGCAGTGGGCAATGTCTCTTCAACCACTCTATGTCCGGCGCATTTAATATAGTGCAGCACGTTTAAGTAAGCACGACGAAACGACGGAATCGAGTAACCATAGATAAAGACGTTGACAGAACTATTCACATGGGCAAAAATGAGGCTTGTTGCATGGACAAGGATTGAAAGTTGGTCAAATTCGTCTGCAACAACTAGGATTGCATGTGGTCCCCAGAAGATAAAAAAGAAAAAGAAAATGACAAACATGGTCACTGCGAGCCGTTTTGTGGCGCTGTTCGTCGTAAGGGTCTTGGTTGAGGATAAGGAATTCGCAATACGTTTTCCGCTCTGTCTGAAATGTCGGTAAATGAGAACATAAAATATGAATGTAGCTATAATTGGCGTTCCAATCATAAAAGCGGAATAAAATATTGTGTATGACCGAGCAGCCATTCTGTTCCAGATGCAGTTTAGTGTTTTACGATCATATCTATGGTTGCCCCAGCCATACAGATTTGGTGACTCGAGAATAAATCCAACTGTCCACAACAATCCGAAATAGGCGAAGGTTTTACGCCAGGTGAAGACGGCCTTGTAGACAGAGTTGTGGACAATGAAGACATAGCGGTTGATACTGATGGCAGCGATGTTGAGTACCGACGAGGCACACACAGTGAGACATAAAGAAGCTGTGAAGTTACACAGTCCAGGTCTAAGTAGAAAGTAAATTTCTCCTCCAAATATACCTAATAAGGGATGATATAGTAAATAAAGAGAACATAGTTAGTAATTTGTTTTGGCTATATAATGTTGCAAGTATTTCATAAAATACGTATTTCATAATGTTATAGTTTCATACATAATTATGTAGTCTGCATCAAAAGTTTAATTAATTGAAAAAACTTATGTTTATCAAAAACGACTTGAAAACAATGCCTTTTATTAGTTATGGTTAATTTATTAAAATGTCAATATGTACTGCATTATTTAAATAGTTGTAATGTTTTTTTTTATATATATATAATTGATGCGATTTGTAAATTTATTAAAAAATGAGTTAGCTTTATAATTTACATTTTTGTTAAATTAAAAGTATTTAAAAATATGTATATAAATATAATATATATATATTAAAGATTATGTTTTATTGCAATTCAGGAACTTCTGAATGATTAGCATTACGTGAACCGTCAGTATTCGATTACACTTACCAACTAATGTCATCGGTCCAACAAAACCACAGACGGTTAGATCAGCGGATGCTAAACTCAGTAAAAACATATTTCCAGGGTTACGTAAAGACTGAAACAAAATTTGATAGTTTTTATACTAATTTTAAATTAAAGAAATAGTAGATAATGGGTAAAGAAAGCGTCAACAAAAAGTTTTAAGAGTAAATACGGAGAGAAAATAACGTGATGTCATTTTTTGAAAGTCAAAAGTAAACATAATTTATAAAATTATAATCAATTAGAAACTATAAGGTAATGGTATAATGACAGTGTACAAGTAGGTAAGGAAATATATATACTTTTAAAATCCAAAACTTTTTTAAATTTGCTAAATACAATGTTGCACCAACATAACAAATGGTGTTTTAGTGTGTAACATTTATTTAAAACGCCATTTTACAATAAAAAAAAGTTTAAAATGATAAGTTTAAGTCACATATCAAATAGAGTTTAACTCACTCGAATACTTGACGAATAATTTAAAATTAAATTAATTTATAATTTAAATTATTTGCCATAAACAACATACAAGTGTATTGTTTTCAATTAAATAACATGACGATATTTTCATATGAAAATACACGGAATTGAGCCTAGAAAACTTCAATATATACAATCAAGTAAACAACCAATCAGTCCAACACCACAGCGACGTCCCAGAGCTTGTAATACCGAAGGTTTGTACACCAAGAACACATTGCGAAGAAAGTTAAAATAATTTTAATTTATATAATATAATAATTATTATTTACCTATGAGTGTAAGACTTTTTTTGTTTTTGTTTTCAGACAATCAATTAATCAGAAAATAAAGAAGACTGCAAAGCTAAATAATTCAGGTGATAAACATATTGTAAGTAAAATATAATATACACATTGTTATGTCTCAATTAAATCACCTGCTTCTCTTTTGTTATCTACCAAAATAACGAATCTTAGGGTATAGATATCAACGTCTCACACCGTCAAACTAACTCTGTCAGTAAAATACCGAAAACTACTACAGCATCTTTATTACGACGCGAAGTCAACATGCTCTTACGGAAACTTCAAAGCACTCAGCACTTTATTATAACTTCATCAGAATCAGTTGAAAAATGGTTAGAGATTTAATTCGCATACACTAACTCTGCAGGCTGCACTAGGAGCCTTAACAAATTCCCAAGAAGGAGATATATGACTCGGTGAATGAACATTCAACACCAGGCTGATTTGGTAGAAATGCAACATTATGCTCTTGAAAATAATTGATATCGATACTTATTACCATTCATTATGCATTCACGTTATGCATGGGTAGTATCATTGAAGAGCAAATCAGCGGAAGATACTGCACAATTGTTGAGTATACGCAGTATAAAATAATTTCAATACTATTACAAACCGCTGACAATTCTTTAACAGGGATAATCTGTTCACATTTCTTTGAAAACACATTTAAATGTTGCAAACAATCTCGATATGTTAAAACTATATCGTAATCAAGAATTTCGGACGAATAATGTCTATTTCCAGAAAGATTGGACGCCCGTGGGTCATTCGAACTAATGCATTTAATTTTTTCTTTGATCTCGAGTATACAGTGACAGCACAATTGAAAGCCACCAACACGGGCAAGATTCATGGTATAGACTTTGAATTGTGTGCAAAAGTGTGAATAGGATATCATCGAGATTGCAAGATTGTATAAGTACAAATAGAACAATTTGACACGATGTTAATATAAGCGGTTTACAATGTTATCATAAATCATGCACTACTGAACCCTTTTAGAACAAAGTAAATTATTTAAAAACCGAATAAGTGTGTCAATATAAATATACTTAAGTATATAGTTACATTATACTATCGATAAAATGAGTTATATATCTGACATTAATTTCGGCGTCCTGCTCTTCGGTTACAATTAGCCTATATCTATATATTTTAAAATTAAATTTAATGTTTGATAAAAAACAAAAAACACATTATTCATCAAAATCGTGTCATAATATATTAGTGCATTATGGTTATTATTATATCGTATTATATTTAGAATTACATTTAATTTCGATAAAAATTGGAACATACCTTTGATGTTAAAATTGAACTAATAATCAACAGATTTCCGATAACACCGGTTAGAATCGTAAATGATATCACAGTAGTAAACACTGATACTGTAGCTGAAAATAATAAGAAACAGGAATACCGTTATACAGTAGAACGCACAATACAAAAATAGTTATGGAATAGCCAATTGAGGGAGATGGGTAGGGGTAATTATAATAATTATACACATTTTAATCGACTGTAGTCCAAATAAGTCATTTTCATTAAATAATTTTGACATTTTAACACGATAACACATGGAAATATTGTTCACTAAAATGTTGAAAATTGGACGTCCTGGTTTATCATAAATTATGACATACTCGTACATTGCCCAATGTCACTAATTTTAAACTTTTTAGATACAAATATCATTTTGACTATATCTGATGATGTAATTTGGAAATAACGAATATTTTTATATTAATCTTTTATTTATGTATGATGTCGAAATATTTTGTTTCTGCTTATTATCATTTTACAGAAATATTAGTTACGTTATTAAATTATAACAATTAAACCTTACTATGAACAAGAAGTACATTTGTACATCTTCAGTAACAGATATCAAGTAGTTTAAAAGATAATAACGTTAAATATAAATTCTAAATATGTTTCATTAAATAATTGATGACATAATAATAATGTAACATTAATACGCTAAAATCTTTGAAATAGTGAACAAAACGCTTAATTGAATAATAATCCCATTTATTTTAACTTTCTACTAAAGCCACAATCAAGGAATCATTAGTATCAATAATAAACTACAACGTGTAAATAAATGTAGACATGATACTACTGCTAGTCACTCTGCCTAACTTGCAGAACTAATTTTTCTTATTAAAAAATAATAATTTAAAATTCTCTCTATAACTTGCCGAACTAAAAAATAGGTAATAATTGTAAATATGTTACTTGTACTTTTTCATTGTACGATTATACTGAATGATTACATGTGTTTTGTGGATAAGCCACCAATATGAGTGTACTTGTAGCAAACAAAACAGTTGATAATTAATATGCTTCGTCAAATAAAAAAGTATATACAGCATATTTGTGTAAAAAATAATGGCAAATAATACAGCTAGAGCAACGTCATTATATAATTATTGTTATACATATGTTATACTTTCTGCCTGTTAAGGATTGTTACGAAGCTATTAAATATTTCAAAATATAAATTGAATAGTTTAATTAAATGTGCACATTTAATTTGCATAACAAAAATATAATTTTAACTGTACAATAATTATATAATAAACTATTAATTAAATTAGGTTAAATAAGTGTTTACTATTGTACTAATAACCATTTAAATAATGTGCTTAATGTTTCAATGAATAATACACTTTTCAACTTTAACAAAATATACAGTTCTTTGATACTTACCAATGTTATTTCTGTAAAAATCTGGTCCAATAAAACCAGAATCATTTTCCATTTTAAGAATAATCATAAGATCCATTTTGATTGAAAATATTTGTTGTAAAGTTTAATGCTGAAAAATAAACAATGTTTCATCTGGGTTTACAAAAGTTAAGTGTTATGCAACACATTAAAAAAGGGTGCAATATGCAAGGACAACATTCCACCCCCTCTAAACAAAATACTCAGAGTCTCCGAGATGAACATTTTAGGCCTCTCTTTGATGGAGAAATTCAAAATCTATCATTATATAAAATATCAACTAATTAAATGCGCCTCTAGTATATATGCATTGAAACTCCTGAAAAGAAAAGGCCTCTTCAATGAGGCAATACACGAAATGTTTAATGCCCTGGTCGTCAGTCGTTTACAGTATGCAAGGCCATCGTGGTAGGGATTCACTAGTCTTGAAGACCGCAAAAGATTGGAAAGTTTTATAAAACGTAGCACTAAATACCCCCCTTCTTGTGTGGAACCGGAGCTGACCGGTATGGGGCGCGTCCACAGGTGGCGGATGGTGGGATGACCTTCAGATATGGATGTCGGCTGCGAATATTCAAATAAATAGTCGCGGACCAACAACGGCGGGTTCCCAAGGGAGAGGCGCTAATAAGTGACGTTGTTAGTGCATCAAAACTCTCACAACCTTATGACAGACCTGTGACAAGGCGAGTGTGGCCGCCTTCAAATGAGCCTAGTCCTGTGTTGGGTAGCAGCAACACAGTACTGAAGCTGGCGAAAGAGCCGAACCATTGGTCAACGGTGGCTTCAGATTAGCAGGGGGCAGGCCAGCAACTCTGGTTATGGTTTCTGTACTGAGATGAAGAAGGCAGTGGCAAACCACTTCATTATCTCGCTAAGAAAACTCTCATGATGACTACAAATCCATTTAATCAAGATATGGGATCCGCAGGTGATATCCTCAGACCGGAAGGTCCTGAAGATGCTACTGAGGAAGAAAAAGCGCAAAATTTGAGTATTCCTGACCAGAATGACGCGGTTGAAGTAAACCCTGAAGGCAGTTCAAACGCCGATGTTGTCACTGAGGAAATAGTTCACGCCCGCTTAACCAAACAACAACATAAAATAGCCACTTGGAATGTCAGAAGTATGAACTTAGG
>JAUZND010002331.1:0-12924 GCA_034780555.1 Coelogynopora nodosa
ATGTAGCTATTGGAACTCTTTTTTTGTTTTATTCAAAGGGTCATAAAAATACGCAATTAATTATAGATCACCCTATATTATAGTGTGACATAGTAATAATAATTTTAGAATTCAGCTCAATGCAGTACATTTAAATTAACAATAGAAAGGGGTGGGCTATCTTAGAACTTGCCCACCTTTATCATATATAAATTTAATTTTATATGTTAGTGTAGTACTGTATTCATTTAATTTTAAATTGTTCTGAATTCTGAAAATTATATGTATAAATAATATCCATATTTTTATTTATTTTATTACTTAATTTTTTTAACTATTCATAGTCAACTAGAGTGGAATCAGAGTTAGTTATAATATACTAGAGTGGAATTAGGATTAGTTAAAATAAAATTAAGTAGAATTAGAGATAGTTGGAATAAAATGGAGTTGAATTGAAGTTAGTTAGAATAGAATACAAGTTAGTTATACCTGGATTTAGTGAAATTGGAGTTAATTTGAAGTAAATAGAGTAGAATAATTATTAGTTACATTATAATTGAATATAGTGTAATCAGAGATATTTGGAGGAGAATAGACTGAAATGAGAGATAATTATAGTATAATAAAGTAGAATCAGAGTTAGTTATATTAGTATAAAGACTAGAGGAATCAGAGTGGAATCTGATTTGTTATGATTGAACAAAGTGGAACCTGAGTTAGTTATTTCTAATGACATTTACTATAATTATTGCAACTATTGATGGAATCAATTTGGAATAGGTTATGCTATGGACTGCCCCATGTAGGTTCTTAGATGAACAGGGTGGACACAAGAAAACAATATAATTTAAGTGACAATTATTAGTATGCTAAATATAGTTCAAAATAAATAGGTGTGACAAGTAATAAAATTATTATTTAAAAACATATTTATAAGTATATTATAATATAATCTATTATATCAAATAATGCATTGGCATCCAATTTTTTTGGAATCCACATTAGGTTTTATCCCACACACCTGGCATCAGTATCGGATTATTCAAAATTAGCATTGATTTGGGTTTTATCTTATTAGGTACTTGGTATTAATATAATTTTTTATGGAATAATCATTGTTTTTTATCTCAGGTATTTGGCATAGGCATAAATTTTTTGCATTCAACATTAGGTTTTAACCATAACCAAAAGAACGAACTTTCAAGCTTAATAAATATAGTGTGAATTGGAGAGATGATTTGTAGCATTAATTTTTGAGGGATTCAATAAACATAAATAATTATTTACTTTTAAATTATGTTCAAGCTAATTATTGTCAGTTATTATATCAATAATTTGAATAATCTTTTTTTGATTTTAGATAATAACTCATCAATGCCACCCACCCCTTTTGAGATAGCTCCATAAATATAAAAGAAGAATGTTCTTTTAAAGAATACTATTTAATTGAAATTTTTTTATTAAAAATTTGCGCTATTGAATAGTATTCAGCTAAATAATATTTTGAAAGAGTGAATTTTTGATTATATAATAAACATTAACCATAATACACGTTATAATTTTCTCTCATGTTAAAACATAGATATTTTAATGTATTTATGTAGTTTGAAACTATCAAATACTTTTTAAAAAGCGCAATGTAGAAGTCATGTCATCATAGAAGTCAACTTATTTATGGGAAAGACTCATGAAATGGAAATTGTGTTGCTGTTTAGAGGTGTACTGATCTCACCATCAGTTGAGTATTTATAGATATGTTAAAAGAAGAATGCTATTTCAGCTTATAACTAACAATCCGAAATATTTTTTACTAGTGCCAAGATTTCTTAAACCATAACAATTGCTAAATTTACATGCATGATGACATTGTATACCAAATTGTAAAAGAGTTTCTTCTATAAAATATAAAAACAACTCTGCTAGAAACTCGGGTAAATTTGAAATGTTTCTCAGGATATTATTGAACACACTTTTGAAAATTTTGATTTGTTTGAATTATTTCCTTTGTTCACTTCTATTGCTCCTTGACTATTTATGTTAAAATCATTCTGTTTCATGATCTGTTATATTTACATTCTAAAAAATCTAATTTTAATTTAAATGCAACGTATTATATTGTTTATTTGTAAATTGAATTTATTGATATTACTAAATAACTGTTTTTGTTATATAGACTGTATTTATTGTTTTCTGAATACATTGACATTATTTTACATTCGATTTTCTTATATTTTAGATCTACCATGTCGAAATCGACTCAACAGAATCAAATTCCTATACACAAAGTGATCATGGTAGGCTCTGGAGGTGTTGGAAAGAGCGCTCTTACACTGCAGTTCATGTATGATGAGGTTAGTGGTGATTTGTTTAATCATGATGCTCGTAATGATGTTATGTTAACCGCCTATTTTATATAACTTGTTGAACATATTTATGGATGATGCGCCTATTTTGTATGACTCGATTTATTGTCAAATGTGTTTCATACTTATTTCGTTCTTCACGATGGCTTGGATCACATGAAACGTATCCATCAAAACTTACATTATATTTATTTATTGATAGATTATAGAAAAGGACTCCTTTGTAGTGTACTTTTTAAATCATACAATGTACATGCTTCATGTTATATATTATACAACGAGTCGGTGACTAATGTAAACTTTCATATAAACAACTATACAATAAATATAATGTACCACGCTAAGTTTATTTATTTAGTGATACATAAATAACAGAAAATCTATATAATCCAAGAGGCACAAAGTGGGTGGGGGGTCATATTGACCCATCCATACATTCTAGTAATCCTATCATTCTGACATTTTCAGTACTTGCCAATTATTCTAAATTCAGATTTGTTTACATATATATTCGTAGTATATGCCGTGTAGTTGAGGACGTAATACGTGATTAAAATAAAAAATTAGATATTTTTCTCTCTGCTAGGTTAAAACCTTTATTTGTTACGTACACAGACTTTCTACTAAATTATGTTTTGGTGCTTACCCTGAAAACGATCAATGATAAAAATAAGCTAAGAATCTAATTTTTTACAGTTTATTTTTAATATGTAATGTTTTATAATCATTAAAAAATATATGAAAATACTTTTCAGTGTTTTGAATTTAAAAAAATTTGAAACCTCTAAAACACTTTTAATTACGAAAAAGTTCAGATTTAAAACTCCAATACAATATTAGTATGCGAAGATGCCGTGGATGCACTCAATTAGAACTTTATTTCTGATTTATATTAGTATGGGGACTAACCATACCAACGTACGTAGAATATAATATTTAATAGAATAGAAACTTTTTATTTTTGAATTGTATGAGTAATGTTAATTATCAACGCCAACAACATTCTAACGCAAATTCGTAGATAACATATAAAACAGTGATCCCTTAATTAACAGATACTTTCAATAAGATGAAAGTTAAGTAACATGGCTTAATCGGGTAAATTATTTTATGAATTTTAAGATGAATACAGAATACCGCAATTTTACTCATATATTTTGAAAGAAATTTTTGCTGTTCCAAAGTAATGTTATAATTTTTATGCAGATCTTGAAAAAAGACTAAAGAATATATTTTTATCATCAAGGTTATTCACGTCACACTAGCTCCTCCTTTGTCTACTTTTTGGATAACAATATCCCTGTTAGATTGTATCTAATTTGAAACAAGCCTATCTTCTTGGCAAAGATTGCCTTATATGTTTGAGTTTAGAAGAATGTCATTTCTAATAAAACGAATACAATTATTTTAATGTATACTTCTTAATTTTTTCAACAAACAAATCTCACTTTCTGATTGGTTTTTGTTCGTGATCTTTTTACGATTCTAAATTAGATTATTCATCTGATCAGCATCAATGAAAAATTCAAGAAGATGGAGTCTACAGAAAAAGTTTGCACAGTTTCGTTAGAATACAAAAACGGTTAAATAGTTTAGGTGTAGGAAAATTATTTAAGTATTTAGCTTGGAATAATTCCTAATGATTATGAGGTTTATGGGAACTGATATTGATAATAACATTATTCCTTTTGAATTTTGATTTGAAGGTAAGGAATATCGATGGGCTTGATAAACTTCGAATTAGCAGTCAGTAAGTCACCCATGCGAATCAATATGTAAAGGAGGAAACGGGTGGGAGATACAAAAATTGGTTGTGGTGGCCTGCAATAAAAATGTCGGAAACTTCTATTGCTTGGCATCCAATCATTTTTAAAGATCTTAATACCATTACTTTATTATAATAAACTTATTTTCGCATGTTATTATTATATACTTACATACGACGTTTTATCGGTCTTACTAAATTTGATAAGAAGTAAATTAATTAAATTTTAAGATTGTATAAACTATAGAGTAAGAAATATATAGAGATGTGACTCTTATATTGTCTGTTGCAGTTTAATACTACTAACTTCTTACCCGAAAGCTTTAGTAAAATAATGATTTGATAAAACTGATAACAGTAAACTAGTTCATGTTGTAAAACAGTTTTAGATATGCAGGCAATAATTTATGTTTTATAGTCAACTTACGCGTGTTGAAATTGTATGAATATTATATTAACTCTTAAAATCAATTTTATAAAAATATTTAGCACGGCTATTTTGTTACCCATATGCATTAAATTTATTATAATATAACGATTTTTCATTGACGAAAATTTATTACGCAATGTATATGAAATCAATAAGAGTGAAAGCTTTGTGTTTTTTTTACTCTATGGCATAAACCAAACGCTTTATAGTTATTATTGTTTTCTGCCGCTTCTAATGTGTATTTTAGTTTTATCCAGCTTAATATGAACTCTACTTACGCAATATTTAATTTTTATAACATCTCTTATTGCCTACACACTACATTTTACATTTAAAAAACATAGTGATGTAGACATTGTTGTTTTAAATATATTTCCGCATTATCGGCTTGTTTTTATTCATTTTTAAGTTGTAAAGCTATAACGTTGGTTGCAAATGATGTCCCTTCATTTTACTCTATATTATAATAAGTGATGTAGTTGATCTCTTATGGAATACTCTGCCAATTATTTCATAATCAAAAATAGTCTGCATTGCAACTTATTTAGATATAAAATGATTATCTTATTATGTGAATATATAAATGTAGTATGCATAGGAATGTTTGGATGTACTGGAATTATGTACACACACACATTCGTCCTTGCTAAGCATCAACATCACCTTTGATCACCGTTGGACACACCAACGACGCCTTTCTGAACACTTATAACGATAAAAAATAATGTTTCTATTCTGATCAGTCAACGGTCGGTAGTAAATACTGATGTGAATCACTTAGCCATATTATCTTTTCGATTTTGCGTATAAGTACCCGATATGTCGTTTATAATCGGAGTTGTCACCGTATATAACTGGTCAATTTAGACTTTTTAGTGTGATCTATGTAATTTATGCTAGACATGCATACCCTATGAAAGCGAGCTATTTTAATTAAACCTATTATTATATAAATTACTATATTTAAAAAATCGATTGAGCTTTATAAATAAATCATAATCAAGAAAATATCATTACAACTGTGAATAGAGAGTTTTAATTAGACGGATAAATTTAATAAATGTCAGTACTGCATTCTTGTCATTATTAAAATGCTATTCTATTGTCTTATTATTATTTGGAAACAGACTGATTGCCTACTTTTAAAAGATAATTTTTTTATTTCGGATTGATCTTAAGAAAAATGTGTAGTCCAATTCTTTTTTAAGGTTATTTTTTTAAATACGTTAGTTTATTGGTAATTATTATCTGTAATTTATAATTGGTTATAATATATATATTTAGGATGTACTTATTTTATTTCTACATAACAATAATTGTTTTCTTTCAGTTTATTGAAGACTATGAGCCTACGAAAGCAGACTCATACCGAAAAAAGGTGAAGCTCGAAGCACAAGAAGTTCAGATCGACATTCTTGACACTGCTGGTAGGTATCTCAATTTGACTTGTTTGTTCAATGCTTCCTTTTTAATATTTATATGTGTTGTGGGTTGTATGTGATTTTCAGGACAAGAAGACTATGCTGGAATACGTGATAACTATTTTCGTACTGGTGAGGGGTTCATGTGTGTCTTCTCCATCACTGATCGGGAATCTTTTCAAGCCACCGAGGAATTTAGGTATATATAGTCAAGAGTAACAGTTTTTGAGTAATTTTAATTTATATAACAATATAGTTTTTTAATTTACTCAATGATGTGTGAGTTATAAACATCAAAAATTACATAAAAAATATTTAAAAATTAAAAATTTTAGAGCAAAATTATTCACTTTGTTTCTAATAATATTTTCAGTATAAATATAATCGGTTTAATATAGTTGTAGTATTTGACAATGTAAGAACAAAAACATTTCTGGAATTTTATTCCTTACTGATTTTTTATATTGTGTTTCCGACTTAAATTTAGGCTGTAATATCAATTTTATTTGTACCATAAATTGTCCAATAATTGTAAATTTTATCTATTGTTTATATTGTAACCATCAATTAAATCCAAAAACTCTTTTTATTAGTTACATATTCTTTTAATTTCATCCAAGCATTCTTTGTAACCGCTATTTCTTTTAATTTTAACATATACGCAACTTATGATGCTGTAATTCATAGCATTGTGTTTTTGTTGGATTACATTTCCATAACATATTTACTGCTGTATTATAATTAAACTTTGTAATAAATGTTTAATTAAGTCCTTTTTTATATAATTAAAAATGGTACAAGTGTGGGATATTAGGTACATGTTTTAAATAGATTTCACTAGCGCTACATTTAAATTATTCATTTTTAACAACCCTATATTGATTTTCGCAATGTTATTTTCGAAGCATAAAATTGAATAAAGTCTTGTTTCAGTTGTATGCATTATGATTTGTTATATACGTAATTTACACTTAATTAAATTATATTTTTGAAATTACTTGTGCGAAATTTTCTGAATCATCATAGATTTATTTAAAGTGTTATCAAAATACACAACTCCTAAATTCTGCGCGGAAATGATCTTCTTAGTCAAGATAATGAACGCATCCTATTGATTATTTATTAAATATCATTTCATAATCCGTTTACTTTTCCATTCCATATATATTTCTTCTATACTCATCGCATCATGCGTACCTGCGGTATAGTAACATTTTGTTAATGTTATTATTTACATTATTTATTATAGTTACGATTTAAATAATAAAATTCACTTGGTAGGATACACAATTAATATATTATTTAACAATAATTTATAAATTAGTTTTATAAAGAACTATATAAAATAGATATGATTTCTCGTTAAAAAGAAGGTTTTTTTCAATTCCATTTATCTAAATACATATTTGACATTTATTGAATACGGTGTTCTTTAAGTATTTAGTTGTTAAGTGAAACAATTATAGATTGGCAATACGGATTCGCTCATTGTTATCATTATCAAAATATATAACATTATATTAACTGTGTAAGGGGTTTATTGCAACATGAACTTGATTGTCTTTTAGACTACAGTTGTTCAGTATATTATATTGTATGACGTGTGTTATACATATTGTTGCGTGCACAAACAACGTCGTACTTTGAAATAATCACAGCTTGTTTTTAATTCCTGCTTAGTGCCGTATACAGTCGGTACAGATTAACTTATACTAAACTAGCGCGCGTAATATTCATTATCGTTTCTAGGATTTCCTGTTGATCTGACTCAGAGGGTATATGTTTCTCGATTGAGTCATAATAGAAAAAACTGTATACAATATTAATTTGGATTAATTCCTTAATGCAATAAATAATTGATGCCAATTCAAGTTGTGCGATTTATTTTTTATTTATTTTAAACCGTTTTATTTGAGAAAATTTTACATTTATTTACTCCTATTACCGCACGAGTTTGGCTTTTATTATAATTCTTAATAGAATCGATCTATAAGTTTGCCGTATTTAATAAAAACAAATTAACTTGAATATTTAATGATATTTAATATATTTGTTTGATGTTAAGATATTATGATATACTGTCACATATGTCTTAATACTATAATGTTTATGAAACTGATTCAATATATAATACAATTTAGAATAATGAGTAACTGTAGTGCGGAATGTTGACCTATGGTGCATGACTCATCACCTGGTTTCGTCTACTGATTGGTTTACAATGGCAGGAGCGTTTAGCGTCGCTGACCCTGTAAAAATCATTTTTAAACCAAGTATTTTGAAAATTATTCAGCCAATAGAATTTATTTGGTTTTTCTGTTGCTATGACTGAGTCGATTTGAATGAGGTCAAGTTTATTACCAGTACAATAGATTCAATACCCTAACATTATGTATGTTTAATAACTTAGGAAAATAACAATATATGGTTCACCTTCATTAATATTATGATAAAAATATAAACAAAAATTAAGATAGTCAAACGCTTCGAAAATTTGTAATAGTTAAAAAATTATGAACATTATTTTGTTTACTTTATTATAATTTCTCATTTAATACTTTGCAAATTAGTCTAACATTTATAAGGAAACTCTATATGAAAAGCAAAAGATTGACAAACTTTAATTCAAATTGGTATAGCGGGAAGAGCTATTAGAAGCATAAGTTCACTCTGTGGCTTGTTAAAAATAAAACTGTTTACATATAAACCATCTACTTCTAAAAGTACTGTTATAGTATGGCTTTAACATACATATGGTATCCATCTATACTATATACATATAGTATCAACGTATTACACATTAATTCATACTCAATTTCAAATCGTCATAGTCGTACTTTCCACACTCGACTTCATCAAAATTCCTTTTTAAATCAACCTCATCTGACATTGTATGGCTGCAGTATACATCTCATATTAGTAAAAATCAATTATTATTTATTACTACAAAGAACGACCTTAAATTAATCGGATATGACCCTGTCTTGCTGTCTTGAGTCATGACAACAGAAAAACGAATACTCAATTGATACTAATAATTTTTAATAAAATTAACTTTTTCAAGGGTGGTGTGAATGTCCGCATCATTTTAAGCCAATTAATAGACGCTACAAAGTGTTGAATCATTCGCCAGCTGTCACCATTCCATACTACTAATAAAGTTATATAATAGCCATACAACTCTGTGTATCAATCATATGTTTAAAGAGGTAATGTGAATATAAGAACAACTATATTCAATATTGGCTGTTACAATACACTAAAGATTTCCTTCCTGACGTGCCCCACTCTATGTATGTAAGTTTAAATGTTCATAAATGCATGCCTTCTACTCACAACAGAGAGCAAATAATTCGGGTCAAAGGGGAGAGTGCTATTCCCTTTCTCTTGGTTGCCAACAAGATCGATCTAAAAGAGGATCAGCGAAATGTTTCCGAGGAGGAGGCTCGAGAGCGGGCCAAGCTTTGGGGTGTCCACTATGTGGAGACGTCGGCCAAGACCAGAGAGAATGTTGATAAAGTAGGTTAGCTGCTTCATTAAAGCCATTTCTGAAGTAAACGTCTATGCTGACGTAATTGACTGTGGTGTGATGAATTACGCGAAAAACAACAACATTTTATTAAATAATTTTATTATTCAAAAAGTAAAGTATAGCAAAATAATTGTTTAATCAATCTATCTTTTGTTGCTTTGAAACGGTATTGAATATATTCAATAAAGTTGTATGTTGATACTTTCCAACGACATGATACAGTGAATTTTTTTAATAAAAGTGGTATATTATGGTATACTTGTCCTATCGTAGACAACTGCTTTTGTCAAAAATGTCTCTATCTGTTAATTGCTATTTAGGCTATAGTTAATCGCTTACTAGGTATTCAGGAAGCCTGACAATCTAACTGAAACCTGACATTAATCATGCAAACAATAAGAAATTATATGAATATATTTCTTTATTTCTAAATTTTATATTACTATTAAAATGAAAATACAATAAATATATTTAAAGATTCCAATTTAATTTATACAATTTTTATTTGTGCTATTTTACACAATTTTTTAATGTTATTTATTTTACTAGTCTTATTTTACAAATGTTGTTTACAAAGATTACCATTTCATATTATGACTGATTACCTTCTTTTCTTCAGGTTTTCTTTGATCTTATGATAGACATAAAGACTAACAAACTGGAATCTACTAAGGCCACCAACGCCAAGAGTAAGAAAGGGAAGTCCAAAAAGAAGTGTTCCATCCTTTAAAAGTGCCACTTGTCAAGATCCGTCCTTTTTCTCTGCCGACCATTTGCACATGCAATTTCACAATGTTGCTTTATAAGGCCATCAGTGTACTAATGGTACTGCAGTTTCTTCTATTTTACAACATTAGACTGAGAAATTCCTATTGCGATTAATTCCAAATTATAGAAACTGAAATAATACACGGGCTATTTGTTTGAAATTTGTTTGTTATATTTTTGTAGCCTTTTAATATAGTATTATGTTTGTCAAAACTATTACGTTATAATTATTACAAAATCACTTCTCATTATGTGCAATTTTCATATCATCATCTATCATGGACTATTGATATGCTACTATATATTATTATATTTATAATGCTCAAAGTGTGTATTAATTCTTACTGTAATGGCACATAGTAGATAGATAGATAACATGTCGCATTTATGAAACACGCGTTATTTAATAATATTCGTTTACAAAAGTAATTTCGTAATCTCTAAAAAAAACATGTTTAGTGTACGTTTCAATTCAAGCAAGTGTTGACTCTGACCCTCCCTCCAGCATGTGACTTTTGTTATCTTAAACAAAACATAATATAATACAACGTTTTGAACGTCAAAATAATAATAAAATAATATTTTCAATTACTTCAGTAATGGTTTCTGGAATTGCTATATATTATTACCCTGATTATTTCGTCATTGTAATATACACGGAATAGAATTCTAGTCAGCTACCAATACAGACATCTACTGTGCGCAACTTACTTCATCTGGTAAACTAACCGTCTTTCGTTTTGCTAGTTCAATACACAAGATGTATGTAGTATAGCTACTGTTCTAATGTTTTCATTTAATTGACTGTATTTAGAAGCCGACAGATGCAGAATGTGTGACTCGGATGTAAATTATGTATTGTTATATTCCGTCATATAATGTTTGTATTGCGCTTTTCATGGACAAATCTAATATTTCGATGATTCAGTGCTAAATATTCATTGTCACCACATTGTAGCTTGAAAATAATTATAATATTCTGTTATGATGTGTATCTCGTCTTTTTATAAACAAATTTTTAATTTGCAACATAAAAATGTTCTTACACGGTTTGATTGAAGTTTTGAACATCTTTTGACTGTAACACGTATTTAATTATGATGTAGGTTATTCAAAGAAAGGGTCGTATTATTTTGAAGTTCTTCTAAGAAATAAAATTATAGATTCGGAGAAATGCGTTTTGTTTATTATCAATTGGTTCTCACTCAAGGTTGTTAAAAATATGCCTTCTTTAATTATGTTTCTGCAAATTAAAAAAAAAAAACTAAGTTAGGGGTCGCTTAAAGTGGATAAACTAACCGTTTTATTTGAACTCTGATTCAACTATTGTCTTTTATCGAATTATTGACGAGGTGCCTGCATCATAGCTGGATGATTATTATTCTGGTATTTAGTTACAAACTTTCAATATTTTGTTCAATAAGACGAATGGATACTGCCTTATCAATTCCTGTTTAAATATATAATCGTTAATTTCTTGTATTATTCTCCAATGCACTATAATATGTATAATTGATTCACCAATTAGTGAAGACCTTTAATATTGTAAAAAATAAAATAAATGTGGTGTTCATTTCTCGTTAAACAGCTATTATTATTCTGCTAAATAATAAAGTGCTTCTGAAAGAAGGTATTTGTTTCTAAAGGGTGCACCTTACAATAATTATATGTTTACATGATATGTGTTACATTGAGTTATATGTAGCTTGCCATATTGAAAAGCATCTTATATCATTTATTATTATTGTATATATAAGATTGCATTGCTGTTCTTGAATTGTTTGTCCGTAATCCTATATTTGCATCTACTTATTATGTTGAACAATTTATTTTGATTGGACTGGCAACTATGGTATACACATACTTTACAGTTTATTTTAAAGTTACCAATTGACATATTTATTGATAAAATGTCAATTTACTTGTATTATTTATTTGTTTGTTTATTCATATATCTTGTTGACTGATTCTATTATTTTATATAATTACTCAATTTTCGTCTTGAACTGTAACCACCCTTACTCGAGAAGAAATTACTTACGCCCAGGAACAGGGCAGTGTGGCAACGTGATTGAAACTGGTATAGTGCAGCTGTCTTATAAGTCATTTTATATAATTTATTATGATGAAACTATGATATATTTTGACCAATTTATTTAATATTTATAGTATTATTCCGACTTCGGTTATTTAATGCGCCAGTTGTAAAGAAAACTTTCAAATGAAAAATAAAATATTAATATACGCTGTTGTTTATGAACATTGTTATGTAACTAGTTTGTAGGATATAACACGTTCTGAGATATACACTACATTTTTATGCATACACTAATTATGTACAATAAGGCATCAACAATTAGATACGCTAATAATATTTAATACTAATCATGATATTATTTCTATTTTCCCCTTATATATTGTCTTTGTTATATTTATATTAGAAATATACCCAATTTAATTTATATCGTTTTAACATGCATTAGCATTTTTTCACATTTTTAAATACTTCTTTGTGCTATAGGTAAACCCTGAGTTTCGAAAAAATATTTACTTAAACTGCTTTCTTGAAAAGGCGCAGTTATATGTTTAGGGCTAACTGTATTATAGCGGTCTAAAATAACTGTGGCTTCAATATAGTATATATTGCCCCAGTAATGTTTTATATA
>JAUZND010002332.1:0-33954 GCA_034780555.1 Coelogynopora nodosa
CTAGAGGCCCACCCATATTTAGAAATTTTTTATCCGGAGCTGTGACTGCAAGAAGAGATAAACCTATATATAATATAAATTATAATTATAATTTTATAAATCTTTATTGTAATATTATTTAATATTATATATTATTAATATATTATATTACTTCCAACAACAGATCCAGTGTAAACTAAAGCTTTTCTGATCAAAGGCCCTCCTAAAAATGCAAGAGGAGAGATAAACGCACCCATTATGGCACAATGAGTGATCCATGCTAAATTTTTTGGGATCATCATATCATCTGTGTATGGTATTGCTCTTACGACAATCGAAGAAGCGACTATTACTGCCATGCTGACTAGCATAGTCTACATCAAATGATATTTAAATTAAAATAAAATTTGTTTTTTACAGGCAATGAATTTTTCGAGAAAACTGCGAGATATTTAGGGTTTTGGTATAGTAAATATGCCGATGAAGCAGTAATGCAAGCACTAGCTCCAAAGTAAGCATATGTAGTCTTTATTCTGTCTCTAATTACGTCGGGCCAAATTCTAATAATGCAATATTAAATTACAATTGAAAAAGTTTAAGTAAAAAGTCTAAATTTAACGAAATAAATAATCGAATGTGTTTAAAATTGAAAATATTTTAATAAAAAGTATAAATTTCACGAAATAAATGATAAAATTTTACCCAATTCTATCCAAAATTGTAGAATTTCTGCGTATCGTCGAGCCATAAAAACAAAGAGAACCCAATCCTAATACAGCCGCTCCAGCAACAATCCCACGTCCAATTAATTTAGCTAAAAAAACTTAACCAAATTCCAGGAAAATAACTTACATTTTTCCACATCTATACCTGGCCTACTAATCCCTTTTGACAGCCCATTTTTAACCTGTACTTGTTCGTTTCTCGTGAAATTTCTCACATGTTGTTTCAATTTCTGTATTTGATTCTGCTTGTTAAAACTACAATATTTCATTCTCGAATTTAACACAACATTGGGAACTTTCAGAACATAACGTAACATTGTAAATTGTTTATTTGCAAAATTATTGAAAAATATTTATCTCTAAAAATTTTTGTATCCAATTAATACAATTGGCATGACTATAACAATGAAACGAACTATATAAACTTACCAACATTAATATAAATTTACAAAACTGCAACTTTACTGTTATTTTATTATGACGATAAACTGTACCAGAAAATGTATAACTTGCAAGAATTTGACGAGAATGAACAATTTGGAACGTCGTTTGCATTAAATTTTGTAGCTTGAAATACGTTTTAGTTTTAAAATTTAAAATTTAAAATTATTTTCTCAGTTTAATATTTTAATTAATCAATTTTACGATAATATGGGACACCATTCTCGAGAATCACACCGCTCTAGCCGAGATAAAAAGTCAAAACGATCAAACAGAGAAATGAGCGATAAGCGAGAGAAAAAACGCCACAAGAGTCGAGATTCTAAAGAGTGTCGTGAGATACCAGTAAAGTCTAGAAAAAAGCACAATTCTTTAAAATCCAAAACACGTAGAATTGATCGTCGTGAAACATCTTCTTCTGTCGAGTCGTATAAATTTTCAGATCATAGCGCAGATGAAGATAAGGAATATTTGGAATTTATCGATGAAAAGGGAAAAGGTAAAAAATGTCAACAACTCGAGTTGAAAAAATCAAACGATTCATTTTTATCTAGCAATCTACCAATTTCAAATGATAATTCAACTACAGAAAAAGCTGACATGAAATTTAGCAAGAATAAAAAAATAAAAATGAATATTCCGGGATTGGATAAGTACAAAGAAAAAAAGGTTGAAAGTATTGTAAAAAAGGAGTGGATCCCCGTAGAAAAGGACGAAAAAAAAATTTCTAAAAACAATACCCACATTTCAATGTTATTTTCCAAAAAGAAAAAACCCGTGAATGAATATTCGTCGTTTAAACAAATTACTAGACCGAAAATGTTCCAACAAGATGTATTTAAAAAACGAAAAATGGCCTTGAGTAAATGGAGGGATAATATCACTAAAACTATACCCAAAGTGAACCTACTAGACGATAATATAGACCAAGTTGTTGTGGCGGAGGATGAAGACGATGTGGACCCGTTGGATGTCTACATGGAGGATATAAAAAGTCAACTTGTGAAAACACAAGGAGACAACGGTTGGTTGCAAAAGGTGGTAAAAATTGACGCTTCCCATAAGGTTGAAGATGGTGAAAGTAAAGGAGAAATTATGGAGAAAAACACTGATTTGCTAATATTTGATGATGAGCCAGATGCCGAAGAAGAATTGAAAAAACAGCTTCAAGAATTGAACAAAAAAAAGAGGGAATTGACCGCAGCTGATCACAGTAGAATTTATTATGCGCCGTTTAGAAAAAATCTGTATATAGAGGTGCCAGAGTTGACGAGAATTACGGAAGAAGAATTGAAAGCAATCAGAGAAGAACTGGGGAATATTAAAATTAGAGGGACTGACTGTCCAAAACCCATTAGAAATTGGGCGCAATGTGGCGTTAGTTCAAAAATATTGAAAGTGTTGAAAAGGTTTTTAATTAAGAATAATTAAAATAATTTGTTTTAGAAACAATTTTGTCGAACCTACACCAATTCAAGCCCAAGCCATACCAGTAATAATGTCTGGTCGAGATTTAATTGGGATTGCAAAAACAGGTAGTGGTAAGACTCTAGCCTTTGTTTTACCTTTATTAAGACATGTCATGGACCAATCCCAACTGGACGATATGGACGGCCCAATAGGTTTAATTTTTATATTTTTGTAATTATTGCTAAATAATATTTAGCTATAATAATGGCACCTACACGAGAATTGGCTCTACAAATTACTCGCGAAGTGAAACGTTTTACAGTTGGTGTTGGGATAAGAGTAGTGTGTGTTTATGGAGGGACTGGAATATCGGATCAAATATCAGATTTAAAAAGAGGAGCTGAAATTTTGGTATTTACACCTGGTAGAATGATTGATATGCTCTCTGCTAATGGAGGAAGAGTGACTAATTTACGCCGCTGTACATATGTAGTGTTGGATGAAGCTGATCGCATGTTTGATATGGGATTTGAACCACAGGTTATGCGCATTATTTCTAATATTCGACCAGATCGACAGACTGTCTTGTTTTCTGCCACATTTCCGCGATCTATGGAAATTATGGCCCGTAAGATTCTCAACAAACCTATTGAAGTGCAAGTGGGAGGACGTAGTGTTGTATGTTCGGATGTGATGCAGTCTGTCATTATTATATCAGAGACTAAGAAATTTTTAAAATTGTTGGAATTGATTGGAAAATATCAAGATGATGGACAGGCTTTGGTCTTTGTCGATACTCAAGAAGGAGCAGATTCTATTGTGAAACAGTTGATGAAATTTTCTCATTGTGCTATGGCTTTGCATGCTGGAGTTGATCAATATGATAGAGATTCAATTTTGGGTTTTTTTAGGAATAATGAAATTCCTATATTGGTGGCTACTTCGGTCGCGGCAAGGGGTTTGGATGTAAAGAATATCATTATTGTTATTAATTATGATGCACCTAATCATTATGAAGATTATGTCCATCGTTGTGGGTAATTGTTAATTTTTTTAGAAACATTTTTATAATATTTTTTATACATCTTTTAGACGTACAGGACGTGCTGGAAATACAGGTTACGCATACACGTTTGTTGGAGAAGATCAAGGAAACTTGGCAAATAATATTATAAAAGCACTACAGTTGTCAGACAATCCTGTCCCACCAAAGTTAAAAACTTTATGGACAGATTATGTAAAACGACAAGAAGTTTTGGGAGAAAAGGTGCATTCTTCTGGTGGATTTGGTGGTAAAGGCTTCAAGTTTGATGATGCAGAAGCATACGCTACAGAAACACAAAGAACGTTACAAAAGGCTGCCTTAGGTAATGCAGATTCTGGAGATGATGCTGATGAACAAATTGAGAAGAAAATTGAACATTTATTCAATAGCAGCAAATCTGTATCTACCCGCAGGAAATACCTACCAGAGTCTAAAATTGTCAAAGGAGCTGCTGCAAATAAGCTCCAATTGGCTAAAGAAATTGCCTCTGGGATAAAAATTAAAGCCATCGATCAAGATGAATTGGCAGTAGATAGTGAATCTGTCATGGATGCGACTCAAGCAGTTTTGCTCGGTAATGCTATTGATCCTTCCGTTTCATCTAAATCTGTGGCTGAAAAAATTGCCGACAAATTTCATGAAAAAATTGGGTATATTCCTGAAAAGATTGCGACTCCAATGAAGGAAGAAACTGAGATATATTATGAGGAAATTGAAATTAATGACTTTCCACAGCATGTTCGTTGGAAGGTTACTTCGAAGGATTCAATCTTTAATGTTTGTGAAGTTACGGCTGTGGGAATTACTGTTCGTGGAGCATTTTGTCCATCTAATAAAGATACCAAGGACGGAGAGAGGAGATTGCATTTGGTGATTGAATCCGACAATGGCAGGTCTATGGAGAAGGCGAAACGGATGATTGTAGAGATTATAAGGACGGAAATGCTGAAAGCTGTAATTTAAAAAAATTGTATAAACAATTAATTTTTCATTTAGGCAGCTTGTGTTCAGCCGTTCAGAGGTTCTCGTTATAACGTTTTGTAAAACATTGAATAACCATTTGACTACTCCATTTATTGTAAAAGTTCCCGAATCGAGGAATTTTTTTTGTAAAAATAAACACGTTTTATTTATAAATAAATTACTATTTATTACTTGGAAACGAGTTGTAAAGTTATGTTTAAATTGAATAAAAGTTTATTATAATTATAAAAAACGTGACCACTATTATTTTACTTTAAAATTTATTTTGTAAGTTTATCTGTAATACAATTGCAATGGCACGAAGTATTCGAAGCAATAGATTACAAAGGAATCGCAGGGCAGTGTATAAATTGTACGACAAGCAGGAAATGGAAACAATGACAAAAAGATTTAAAACTTTTAGTAATTTTTGTTAAAAAAATTGACATTAATTATAATTATAATAATTACATTACAATAAATTTTAGAACCAGAAAATAATCCCATTGTCGTAAAACCTGTACAAAAAGAACAAGCTCAAGATAATGCAAATGATACCCCTATGCAATCTGGAAAGTATCCTGTTTGGATGAACCAAAAAAAGATTTGCAAGCTACGAAAACAGCGAAAAAAGTTGGGTAAAAAATTAAAAAATAAAAATGTGAAAAAATAAATAAACAATATAATTATTTTAAAATAAAATAAAAAAACAAATGTATATATTATATAATCTATATATATTTATAATTTCGACTTTTTGTAAAAACTCATGTACACTAACGTGGTCGCAAAAGAAAAGGATTCAAAAACTGCAGGCACTAGAAATGTGAAATTTTTCAATCTAGAGAGATTGTATTGGGAACAAATTCTACTTGATATCGTGGGGCAGGAGAAATTTTCAAATGTATTGCACGATGTTTCCATAAATGTAGTGTATATTATTTGGGAAGGAATGCATATAAAAACGGCGATAATGAAAAACAAAAGGGCCAAAAATGTAGATAATGCTTTTGTTCTTATTGTCTTGAATGTGATTTTGAGGGATATGGATATAATAGCTCCTATTGATGTTGAAATGATGGCAATTATGGATAAAAAAGCGTAGAATTTGAAAATGCATTTTTTTATTACGACTTGGCTATTTTTTGGAGAATTTTGGCAGCTACAATTGATGAAAGCTGGAAATAGAAGTTTTTCCATTTTGACGTTTAATTTACAATTGCCGTGACAGGGATTCAGAAAGTTTTGGGTCGTTTTTTTAATTTTATTGTAAAATCTAATAGGATAAAGGAGATTTTGGCATTTACAAGAGGGTTGCATATCTTTTATTCCGTCCTTGATGTCATTGCATTTTTCAAATTTAGAAATGTTGTTACAACTGAGACAAAACGCAATTAAAAAAGAAAGCAGTACAATAATGTGGAAAATCAGTTTGATGGTGGCCAGTTTAAAGGTTGAAAGGTTGGATAAATTGTAGAGTACGATTGCGGTAGAAATGCACCCTAGAAATAGGCCGATTGAAAAAATTGTCTCAATTTGTAAAATGGCAGATTCCGTCTTTTTCGAGTAAACGAGACTAGTATATGTTATTAATAGAGGTTTAAGGCTGAAAATTGTATAAAATGACGATAAACTGAAAAAAAGCATAATTGAAATCTTTTTGTGTAATATTAGTTTACTCGTTGCTCTAAGAAAGTGACTCCACTTTCCAAATTTTACCTTTCTCGTGTTTTTTTTTACTTTACTCGGTTTATATTTTTCTACTTTTGGTAAGGTGCAGTGTACCATTTTAATGGTGGATAAAATGGTCGGAGATACTTTACTGCTCATTTTTTTTGGTTTTTCTACAAATTCTGGAAAATGCATCATTATTAACGATATAATCAACAATATACAGAGGCTTACAAATAGAGGAGTAGCAGTGTACCATTTTGAGGAATTTTGGGTTTTGTATAGCTCTGTTTTTAATAAATATAGACTATTCCCCGGAAAATGATCAACATGAAAAAGGACACTTTGTAAATACACTGCTATCAAATATCCAATCACGTAAATGGAAATTACAAAATTTAAAAAAAGGCTCGATAGATTGACAGATTCTTTTTTTATAAACATGATGGCATGAATAATATAAAAGGCTATTCCCATTCCGCTGATTAACCTCCCAAAAATTATCATTGATATGCAGAAAATGTAATAATTTGGTCTAAGGTTGATAAAAATTGTAGAGAAACAATTATACCCAAATAATCTGTCTCTAGATAGTTTATCAATATAAGAGTGGTTGTATTGGAGGTTTTCAAATTCTGCGGGGCAGTTAACATACGCTAACAAGTTTTTTAAGGCAAAAGGATAGATTTCGCGCCTTGTTTCATCAAATGCATTTTGGTTCGAGTGGATTAAATTTACAATATGTAGTATTAAAAGGGAGAGTAGATGAACATTTTGACACAGAAATCCTATTGCTACTATTTTTGATTTATTTAGCGTGTTTGAGAAAAACCCAGATACGAGAATAAACATTATGAAACTGACAACCCCCAAATTTTGAATGGGGTCCAATTCAGATGGAAAGTAACCAACTGATAAAAGAATCTAAAAGTTTTTAAATAATAATTATTATTATAATAATTTATTACCTCCTGTTCAAAACAAGTGGTGTAATAATACAACATTCCCAATACCCCAAAAGCAATAAGAATCATTATATTGAAACTATTGCGGTGATTGTTTTTAATTTTTTCACTCCATAATTTGAGCCTGTTTGGTTTTCTTGATATTTTATCTTTTTTATTTTTACTTATTGTAGTATCTATACATGAGGCATTCAATGCTTGTACATTAGGTTCTTGAAACGGAATGTAAAAATTTTCCTTCTTTATCGAAACTTTGTCTCCGTTTAATTTTTCCTGATCAAATTCTTTCATGATGAAATTTTTCGTTTTTCAAAATGGTAATTAATTCATTTTTATGAATTCATATTCATATAATTTTATATTAATTTATTCTTCATTTTCAAGGTTAATCTGGGCTAAAATTTACAAACTTGTAGATCGTTACTTCCAGGAAACGGCATTCATTCAAGTTTGACTACTTTTCTCCAATTGCCTTGTCAATTTTATACAATTTAGTATTTATTTGTATTTATCTGGAACGTTTTTTATATTTACTAATATTTCTAATATTATTTAGGCTCAAGTGTTGACTTATGTTTATAAACATAAATTTATGGAGTATAAATTTCGATCGATAAAAAAATTATAATTATTTTATATTATTAATTAGTAGTAATAATTATAATAACTAAAATTATATTTAATCTTTGCCTAGTTACAAAAATTAAAAATAAACTTATTTGTTATGTTTACAAATAATCAATAGAAACAATATGGGCGCCAATTTCAATTTGTAACTAGTAAACAAAGACTGATTGTTAAATAAATTATTTATTGCAATTTGTGAACAAACAACAATACATAAATTTTGCTTTTAGTTTTTACTCGTTATGAAAATCTCACCTGAAAGTGTAAGGACTCAGATAAAGTCGTTTTTTTCGACTATAACAGAGATAATAAAGGTTGGAGATAGTGGAATGTCGTCTGTAGAGGAAGGTAAGTTTAATTTTAAATTTAGTTATTAATTTCGTGACATTTTGAATTTTAAACACATTTGATCATTTATTTTGAGAAATTAAAACTTTTTAACCAAATATTTTTAATTCTTATCACATTTGATCATTTATTCTTCTAATTTCGACTTTATTAAATTATTAACTTTACAAGACATTTTTTTTAGAATACCTTCAACACATTACCTTGATGAAACATCGTCACGACCAGTCTAAAAACTCTCACACTCAGGAATTGACAACTATGCGAGATAACGTTGAAACTCTTACAATGAAATTGAATCATGCTAGAGAACAATATTCTGCCGAATTGGAGCGAAGAAGGCACATACAGACTAAATACAACAAAACGAGAAAGCAGATAAAAACTGCTAGAAACATTTTATTCTCAGGTGCAAACATTTCAAAACACGACCGGGAACAATTGGCCTTTTTAAATGATACGCATGTTGCCAATAATGAGCAAAATAGCATCAACGAATCTGGTTCTGTTTTCTCAGATATTGATTATGATCGAACAGGAAATTTAATGGAGGGGGAAACTTCTGATGAGTTGCTGAATATAGAATCGGGTGACAAGAGACACAGTAGAAAAAGGTCCATGAAACACGTGGAAATTGAACATCAGCATTATACATCTGTGAAAATTACCAACAATAAAGTAGACTGTAAAAAAATCCGCACTGAAGCAAACAATCCATCATTGTATGCTCCAGGTGTAATGTCTTCATCACCTAGTTGTTCAAGTCTAAATACGCTGAGAAGGTGTAATTCTGGAAAATCTTTAAATAAACGACACAATCTAGTAAATAAAATGATTATAAAGATGGAACCGTGCTTGGCTTGTGGGAAAAGGATAAAATTTGGAAAAAGCGCTGTTAAATGCAGCAATTGCAAATCTACTGCTCATGCCGAATGTAAAGGAAATTTGCCTCTTCCATGTGTCCCTGTGCATATGGAAGTGTATCCTGCTGCGAAAACAAGCTATTATTTGGATCAATTTATTTCTAACGAACCTCCATTCATCCCCGCGTTTGTAACGCATTGCGTGAAAGAAATTGAAAAGCGAGGCATGTATGAAAAGGGTATTTATAGAATATCTGGACACAAAAAATCTGTCGATTCTTTAGTTCAAAAGTACATATCTGGAGGCGGCACGCCAAACTTGTCTTGTTATTCTGACATTAATATCGTTGCGAGTGCTCTAAAGAAATTTCTGCGAGATTTAAACGAACCTCTCTTGACTTATAAACTGTGGGATTCATTTTCCAAAGCCGCGGAATACCTAGATTGTTCTGAAAGAGAAACTACTTTAATGTCTTTGGTTTCGTCTCTCCCGAAACCCAACAGAGATACTTTGGCATATCTCATATTACATCTGCAAAGAGTTTCTGAAAACACCTCCAACCATATGCCTTCGAATAATATATCTAGAGTTTTTGGACCTTGTATGATTGGATTTTCGAGCAAAGATCCTACAAATTCAGAAATTGCCATTCAAAGTGAGAAACAAAATACCGTAATTAATAATAAATTAATAATTATTAATTATAATTATTGTTTTTAAAATAATTGTTAGATTACGGAACGATTACTCTCTATAGATTGTGGATTTTGGTTGGATTACATTGATAATCCGGACACTGAATTATCTTCTTCAAACAGTAGTTCTAAATACATTTTGGGGCCTCTCGATTTAGAGAGATATGATGAAAATTATACAACTCCTCGAACAAAGCAATCGAGGCGCAAAAACGCTCTAGGTACTCCTAAATATTGCGAGAGTTGATTTAATTTAATTTAAATTATATATATGTAACTTAAAAATGTATTTTAATTCAATAATAATCATCTTTTTGCCAAATTTTGTCCATTATATTTTTTTCTTTTCAAATAATTTATGTAAATGAGACAGCTCATGAATGAGGCCAAAAATACGATAAAAAACGTGGCTATGATCACAATGTAGACATAATCTAAATTTTAAATTTTAAATTAAAAAAACTATAAATTTATTTATTTATAATGAAATTTTGTTCATAAAAATTTTTTTATACATATTTTTTTGAAAGTTGCCTCTCCTGAACCCCACAAACATCCAAACTCTGTGCTTTTTTGCAATACCCCAGCATAATGAGCTTTGAATTGATTAAATGTAAAAACGTTTCCAATTGTCGAGTCTTTGAGGGTCGATCTGTTGAATATCATGCGGTGGTTTAACGTTATATGACGCATTTTAATTTGAACCATTCCGGCAGGATATGAAATCAAATCAAAAAGTAATGCTTCTCCGTTTCGAGGGATTCTTCCATTGTAGAATCCGACAGACTGCAGTAGCATGGCTAGTTTTGATTTGTGCTAATTTTTAAACTTTTGTAAAGTGGAAAATTATTTTTGAAAAATAATATATTAATTATTAATTATACAGTAATGAGAATGTTGAAAACTCTGTCTGTATTTTTATCCATAAATTGTTGCATTTCATTTACTACATATTCCAGCATGTAGCCTCCTCCCACGTGCGATATTTCAGGACGAGTGTATATTGTGTTGAAAATCTGTTCAAACAGATTGACAATCAAGTCGGAATAGGTCGTCGTGCTGTTGTACATTTCTTCCATGAATGGAGGTAAAGATTCATTGTGAAGATGCTTTTAATATAAGGGTGTTAATTAAATAATGGGTAAATCTACGTTTCTGATTATGACGATATATACCTTAAAGTTTAAGGCTTAAACGAACCGCATTTTAATGTTTCATTTATATTAAAAAACATTGATAAAAATTTATTAATTACATGTAATTAACGAAAATGTACAACTTCTAAAACGTAATTATATTTAATCACAAGTAACAACAAACGTAAAAAAGAATGTGACCAACTTTTATAATTGTACATTTACTAATTTTAGAAATAATTAAATTATACTCGTCCTAAAAGTAATTATACTTGTATTAAAAGTATTTCTACTAGTCTTAAAAGTATTTCTACTAGTCCTAAAAGTAATTATACTATAGTAACTTTCTACTCGTCCTAAAAGTTTTACATTTCGAACCCCTAGACGACGTAAATTTGGGCGTCATATTTTCAGTAGCCCAGAAAATTTTTACATACATTGCAATGCATTGCTGGTATAATATTCAACAACATATTAAAATAATCAATATGAATTGACTTTTATTAACTAATTTACGTAACTAAGGAAACAATATAAATTATATTATAATGTAATTTTTATAAATTTTTTTATTTTTAAGATCCTTCCAATTTTTTGATATATTACTATAGTATGTACATTAAACACGTGTACAGAATTTCAAGCAATATAAACGTCCATATACAACGTTCATGTTTTTTGCTAATTAATCTATTAATTAATTTTATTTTTTTATTTTTTTTGTTGTAAGCATATTCTACCAAACATTCTACACCTTTTGAATGTAACAATGTTATATATTGTTAAAGTATATATCTAAATAAATCCATTTAATAAATATAATAAAAAGTACATAATTTTAAAAGCCATAATTTTAAAACCTTCAGAAATATAAATTTTCATTTAGTCAATTTGATACGCAGAACAATATCTTTCAATTAAGGTATATATCAACGTCATCGATGATTGAGGACTACAAATATTATTGACGAAAACAATTTTTTGCTTTCTTAATCTAACGTGAACAAAAAATATCCAAGTTAAAAATATCTGTCAAATAAAAAAATGCAATCATACGATTTTTCTACTTTTTTAAATGACCTTTACCTGGTAAAGTCTATCTCGTGAAAATGTATCAACAGTTTTTTTTAATTAAACTTTTATTACACCCCAACTCCTTATGAATTTTGAAGTAAGAATTTTATTAAACATACCTTGTGTTTAATATTTGAGTAAATGTTGCGTATTTCAATTCCGCCAATTTGGTCTTCAATATTTGCTTCCAAGAAGGTTATCGCGTCCTAAATGAAAAAATTTATTTTTTAATTTTAAAATATTGCTTTGTATTCAAATTGTATTTTTTCGTCAATTTCGTGGTAAATACTAGAGATGGCACCAAGCAATTTGTCGCACGAATTGGGCCTGAGTAACTAATTTTTTATTTTTTATAAATTATAAATTATAAATTATAAATTATAAATTATAAATTAAAATATTTACAAAGTCATTATATTCGTGGTAAGTAAAGGTGGGAACTGGCAGCAGATTATTTAAAAGCTTATTATCATAATTCTCCTGTTGTTTGAATAGTATGAGGGAAAGGATATAAGCCGAAGACATTGATTTTTCGTAATCGGTGCTTCGGACATAAATCTGGAATTTTTTTAAAAATTACGCATTTTTATTTACTTTATCGCTGTAATTGTCATTCACGCGTACCAGACCATATTTGTCGATGTAATGCATTTTTAATAAATTTCCCAACTTCATGATGCGGGTTTTACCCATCTGAAATTTAATTTTAAAAAAGTTTTCAACATTTTATAAAATACAATTTTTTTAAAAATTATATTATGTAATACATAGTATGTATACCTGATTTAAATTATTGGGTCCCTCCGGAGCTACTGTACTCATGTTGTCAGTTTTGAAGAAAAATTCTGGATTTTCGGATCCGTGAACAGCAAACTAGGATATTTTATTATAAACAATTTTAATTTTAAAAATTTATTACAGCTATTGTTTTGACCACATTTTGGCTCGATAAAAGAGACAAAAAATTGAATAATATTATAAACTGACAATATTGAATTAATTTAATCATGTTTTAACAATATATTTTTAAAATTAATGTTTTGAAACTTTTAAATTAAATTTTAATTATTAATTTAAAGATTTTCATGAAATGTAAATTTATAAAAATTTCCATTCTTTACACAGAAATAAAGGTGAAAAGTACTAGAAAATGAAGAAATTTTTATTTGTTATTGAATAATTTTTTGTGATGGATATTAGAATAAATTCTTTATCATTGCCAATTGGTCACAAGTTGACTCACACATTGAGTCCACGATTCGTGATTCACGATTTGGAAAGTGAAAATAACTGAATAAATTTTTTTTAATGTTTTTGGAAAATATTGGAAAAAATTAACTATGTTCGAAGAATATTGTAAATTGCAAATATTTCATTGATTGTCTGGGATTTTATCTCCATTTTATCATTAGTAATTTTGGAATAATATATAAAATTATTCATAATTTATAAATACAAAATTTCCATTTTTACAACTTTTTTCATGGAAAAAATTGAAAATATCAACCATCTACCGCTGCAACTTATTCTACTGTAAAGTTTATAATTGAATTGATATTAATTCAATTATATTTTAATTTAAAAAGTTTATTATTAAATTATTATCCAGAATTTTCAATATATTGGAAGCAGAGCAACTTAGAGCGTGTTTGTTGGTTTGTAAAGTACTTTTTTATAAAAAATTCGGTGAAAAATTATGAAAAAAATGTTTAAAAAAATTTAGCTGTGGAATTTGTTAAGCGTGGACTTTTCAAATTGGCGCACAGTGAATCTCAATCACCCTCATTTCATATTCAGTGTAATTTATGACTTTTTTACATTTAAATTTTAAATTTTAAATAATATAAATTATAATAATAATTTTATTTATTTAGAATAAAAACGTTAAAAGCATTATAAAAAAGTTTTCCAGTACTCTAATTTGTTTGGATTTGAAATATTGTAAAAATTTAACTGATGGTGATTTGGAGTAAAAGTTTATACACAAATTAATTAATTTTTTTAATTAAAATTAAAAAATTTAAAATAAAAATAATTTTATCTAGTTTACTTACAAAAAATTGTCCGAATGTTACGACTCTAAAACTATCTAGTTCCAAAAAATTAACAAATGTTGGGGAAATTATTTCGAAAAAACTATCAAATCTCAAACACGTTGAACTCATTAGTATATCCAACATTACCGACAAGTGTATTCTTTTAATTGTGTAAAATTATTTATTTTAAAAATTTAAATTTAAAAAATTAGAGAAATGTAATATATAATATAATAGACAAAATTGCAAAAACCTAAAAAGTCTAAAAATCTGGTCCTGTAAAGATTTGGCTCAAATTTCCATCGATAATGTTGCAATTTTTTGCAAAAACGTGGTCCATTTTGAATTTTCATATTCAAATAACGTAAAACAATCTAATTTGCATCATTTAAAATTTATATAAAATGAATCCATGGTTTATAATTTGAATTATTTTTTTTTAAATTAATTTTATGTCGTTTTCAGATGACAGCTTTTGAAACGAAGCATAAATGTTTTTTGGAAAATTTGCAAACGTTAAACATTAGCAACTGCAGGGTATAATATTAAATAAATTTTATTATATTTTTTAATTTATTTTTTTAAATATTACATTTAACTTTTGATAGAATTTGGACGACTCTAGTCTTTACATAATAGGAAAATTTTGCGTAATTTTAAAAGAGCTTAAAATTTCATTCAACGACAAGTACACAGATATCGGTCTATTTTATCTGTCGGAAAGCTGTAAAAAACTTCGGTAAAATTGTAACATTGTAAAATTATCAGAATTAAAATTCTATAACAAAAAGGGATGTGACAAAATGAATAAACATCATTTCACTATTCTAGGTCCTTTTCTGCAGCAGATTGTTATGGTTTTACGGACAGAGGATGGAGTCATTATTTTAAAGTAATTTTGAAACGAAACGAAAATTTATTATCATGTATTATTTAAAAAACCAATCTAATCTGATCATGGATTGGAAACATTTAAGAAAAATAGGTACATCTTTAGGATTTTTTGAAAAAATGAAAATTTTACCTCATGTTAAATTGGTTTAAAATTTCAAAAAAATAAAACATTTGCTCAATATTCGGATATAAAAAATTTACATGTAGAGATACGTGTATTTGATGAGATATTAAGAAAAATGTATAAATTTATCATATAGATAAATAGACTTAATAGACTTAATTTGATGAAATTTATAAATCTGTCAAAAATGACATTAAAATTTCAATATTTCTATATTAAAAAATTATTTCTCCACTCCAATAATTTAATCATATAAAGTAAATCTGATAAAGGTGTATATGTATTAATTTGATGCTACAAATTTATAAAGGAAAATGTTAATTATAATGTTGATTGAGCTATAAAAAATTAACAATGTTAATTTAACAATTAAAAAAATATGAAAAAATGTAGATTTATCACTTTTTGTCGATTTCTTTCGTTTCCAAAATAGTGACGATAATATATAATTTTTTAGTTTCTTACTAATCTTGAATTTCTCGACGTTGAGAATAACACTATATCGGACGTTTCTCTCAAGTGCTTAGGAAATTGCTGTAAAAATACTCTAAAACACGTTGTAAAATTTTTTATTTTTTTTTAAATTTAAATTTAAATAAATTTAAAAAGGTTCTTTCAAATTGCATGCAATTAAAAAACAAGGGGATATTCCACTTGTGCAAAAACAACTATTACAGTCTACTTTACCTGGATTTGGATAATTGCGAATCATTAACAGACGAAGCTTTATTGTACCTTCAGAAATGCTTTCAACTTAAATATGTCGACATTCATGATTGCAAAGGCATGTCTTTAGAGGGAATAGCAAGTCTTCAAGTTTGAAATTATAATTATAATAATTATATAATTTTAATTTCGATTTTATGTTATTTTATTTGATACATTTTAAAATAGGCTAACAACACTAATCTTAAAATTGACAGTTTCTTCACTGAAGAAAAAAATCTTCAACAAAACATAAACCTCAATGATACCATTCACTATCATATTTTGGCTAATAAATCAAAAAAAAGTATTAAAGTCAAAATTAACAAACGGTGTGTAATACAATAAAAATTGAATAATTATTATAATTTTTTTTCTTCACAAACTACTGTCGCTGTTTAGTAAGCTATATCTCATCTTTTTTGATAATATTGCCAATATAACAATCAAAGTTATCGTAATAACGACACAGACCGTAGAGAGACCGGATATTACAAAGAGAAACACCGTTTCTTCTATATGAATAATTATTAATAATTATTATAATAATTTATTATTAAATTATTAATTCAGGGATGGCACATTTGGTTTTTTTAAATTTTTTTAAAAAACCTAAATTTGAAAAAAAGTGAAAATTAGATCTTTTAATTTATTTTTAAAATGTATTCTTGATTTCTATAAATATTAGTTACCAAAATTAAAAAATATTTTAAAAAATACTAAATGAAATGTCAAAAAAACTAGATTTTTTACACCCCTGCTATAAATAATTAGATAGAAAAAAATAATTTGGTAATAATAATAAATACCCATTCGCGGATTACATAAATACTCGTAATTTTTTGTCAAAATTGAGTTGTAAAAGTCTTTGAACTTGTTTAAGGAGCACGAGTCACTGAATTTTTCCGCTATTATAATGAGTAACTATTTTCACGTCAAAACGACAAATGCGTAACTCGACCTTTTTTGATTCTTATAATATATACTTTAATATGTACTTTTAAAAAATCAGAATATTTAGGATGCGGAATCCTTTTTCAGAAAATAAATTTAGACGTTTGAAAATAATGAAAATCAATCTTATTTTCACTCTACAAGGTTTTTAAGTGCTCCAAAATACACAAATTAAAAAATTATACTATTTTTATTAATTAACCACTAATTAACAAAAAATTTTAACTATAATTATTTATTTGGCTAGCAATTTTTGTATACTTTTAAGTGGACACCATAATGGACAGCTTTAAATGCAATAAAAATGAATTTTAAATGATGGGTTTATAACTAAAAATAGCGTTTAAAATATTAACTTATGGGTAAAATAAGAGGAATATGCCTTTTTCCTTTTGTTAATACATGATCCCATTTATTTTGTTCGCTAAAAATATCAAAATGTACTAATTTCACAATGCTCTACAAATTAAAACTAGTCCCGTCATTTTATATTTTTATATTTATATTTTTCTATATATTATTGACTGTGATGTTTTATGTTTTTATATCGTTTAAAATAACTTGACCATTAATTTGTCGTTTTGACGTGAAATTAGTCATAATCAATTATATTATAATTATAAAATAATTATTTTTATTTAATCACCGTCCAATTGTAAAATATCTGTTGTATTGTGCTTTGTTGATCTGTACAAAACCCTCATTTTAAAATTCCTTTTGGCATTATTGTTATCAGATGATCCATATAGCTCAAATATCATACTGTCTCCATTATCAGGTATTTTGGATATTTTTTGTCCCAGAGCAGTTAAAAGAATCATGATTATCGTGTTTTCAGTCATAAAATGATCCAATAAATTTTTTGAAGGTTTCAAAACGTATTTATTAAATTCTGAAATTATCAAGCTTAAAATGTTTCCTAAAATTAAAAATTGACAAATTAATAACAAATAAATTGTGTTTTTTTAAAATTACCTCCGACTAGACTAGAAACGTAATGATTGCTAATTTTGTGAATCAAATCTTCGTCGTGCAATTTTTTTAAAAACTCAAAATATGTGGAATTTGTGTTGATTTGTTTGAGCATGTAATCAGGTAATGATGCATTTTGATTTTTCTAATGAAATTTTAAATTTCAAATATTATAATTTATAAAAAACGTTAAAATTCAAGAGTTCAATGTAATGCATCCAGTTGTCCTGTGAAGCGTACTTTCTAGTCCAAACAGAAAGTTTTTCAAATATATCCTATAATTAATAATATTAATTAAAATAAATGTTTATAAAATATTTATAAAAAACCAACTCTATTATTGGGACCTAAAACGTTCCAAACAAATTGGTCGCTAATCTTTTGCATGTAGTCACTCGCGCTTTTACAAGACTTTGGTCTAAGCAGCTAATAAATCTTCATTATTATATTTTGCAATTGATTAAAAATATTAATTAATAAATGTATTCAATGTTTTACCAAATCGTTAACATTTCCGTAAGTCTCCGTTGGTACAGGATGCCTTAATATAAAAAATATAAAAAATAAAAAATAAAGATTATCGTCAATTTTATTTTATTTCACACATCCGATTTTATTAAAATGAATACATCTGTACAAAACTTTAGTTATTTTTATCAATTTAGTGTTGAAAATATTGAAACTTACTGATTTGTTTATAATAAAGTTTATTAATCTTATTTAAAATTTATGGACGATATTAAGTTTTGAAATTTTAATATTGAATTGTTGAATATCTTTTTTACTAATACGTTTTATGAATAAAAAATTTACACAGATATTTATCAGTATATATTTAATCTGCGGTAAAAAAATAAATGAAATAGAACCAATGCATTGCAATGAGCGGGAAATTTTAGAAAATTATGTGACATAAATTTTCTGATAAAATAAAATTAACGTTATAATTAAAATTACCAATAATAAGGTTGTTCGTACATGTTTGAATAGTCTTTTTCGAAAAAAGACATGGTAAGAATTTGCGAAGAAATTATCGCTCGATCATAATCATTAGACCGAAAATTGACCTAATTTTTAAAATTAATTTAAAATTTTAATTTTAATTAAGACTTAATTTAAATAAATCACTTGGCTTCTATCGTAATTTTCGGAAATTAAATTTTTAGAAATGGCGTAATAGTTTCTCAAGTACTTGCCCAGTTCGTACATTGTTTCCTTTCCTTGCTAAATATTACAATAAATAATTATTTAAAATATTTTTTGGCGCAAAAAATGGAGGAAAATACAGGAAACTAATTATATTTCTATGAATTTATTTTATTTTATTTTATTTTGAGCAATGATACAAATTTGCAATATCCGAAATTGAATTTCTTAAACTTAAATCTTAACGTTTGTTTAAAATTTAAACATTTAAAATTAAATTAAATTTTAATAAGTTATTATTAATAACGTTTGTGATGTTTGAAAACTCATTATCCCATAGATATTCGGTATTATTCAACAATTGATTGTTTGGTTCAGTTTCTCCGTGTATTGAAAACTAATATTATGTAATTATATAATTATTTAATTAATTAATTAAATTTAATTTATATAATTTAAAAAAATGTTCTTTTAAATAATTACAATCATGACCTTTCGCAATATATCATGATAAACGTTTATAGAAACGTAACATTTAATGATTGTCAGTATCAATAAATAATTATAATTTAAAGGCGTACATTTCATTTTCATGGATAATTTTTAAAATCAAAATTTATATAAAAAGGAATTTAAATTTATAAATTTAAATCTTACAATTATACATTGTAGAAAATTTAATTTATAGTGAAACTGTTACATTTAAATTTTATTGAAAAAGTTTAAATTATATAAAGTCAATATTTATTTTTATTTTTATTTTTATTTTTATTTTTTCATTTTGTACCAGTAAAGTGCATTGAAAAGTGTAAAAAATAGTTTTTAAAAAAATAAAAATTGTAATAATAACGTCATTGCAACTATTATACATAATCGATAAAAAAACCTAGTTTTTAAAGTGATTTTTGGAATTTATATTTAACAAATTTTATAATGAACTATGAAAATTTCAATATTGACAAAAATGTCAATTTTTCATCATCAGAGCAGTCTGATGATATTATAGAGTCTTCTAATAGCAGTGAAGTCAAGAAAAACTACACTTGGGGGTCACAAAACTGTAAATAAAAATTTTAATTTACAAAAAAATACATTACTTTTTTTAGATTCAAATTATCATGAAAATGTAAAAAAAAGTTACAGCATGTTTTCAAATTTAAACATTAAATGTGACAGTTGGCCTGAAAAGGATAATTTCAAAATTAATTCTAAATTACAATATAATAACGTTACTTTTCAAAATGTATATTTTACTAAAATTTAAAATTTAAAGTTTAAAAATAAAATAATTTATAAATAAACATTTTAAAATATATTTTTAAAAGATTTTTTCATTTATTGGTGGAAAAGTAAAAAAATCTATAAAAAGTATCAACAAAACAATAGGAAATGAGTCAAATACATCTGATCAATGTTTGAAAGACTGGAAAACGTTACGTGAGAATATGCTTCATAAATTAAAATTGGTCATAAATAAATTAAAAAATTAAAAATTGAAAAATAATTTTTTTCTAGATTCACGCAAAAAATGTACCCGCGACAGAGAGTATAAATTTGGTGCACAAGTTGCAAAAAATCAAAAAAAAGGTAAAAAATGAAGGAGAAAATGATACAAAAAATGATACAAAAAATGATGAAATCCTGGAAAATGTTTATTATCAACTGTTGAGTTTGTCGAGAGGTATTTTTTGTAAAAAATGAAAATTTGTTTTGATATAAATTTAGAAGCAGGCAATTTGCTAAACAAACAACTTTTGCATTTTGATGCTGAAAAATCACTAAATGAAGCATACATTTTGCAAATTGATGATTTAGAGTACTCTATATCAAGAACTTTTTAGAAAAATTAATTAAAAATATCATTTCAACTAAACTTTATTCTGTGACTGAATTTCTGTAATTTTAATTTAAAAACCATGTAAACTTATAAAACTTTATTTTACAAAAAATTGTTTACAAATTTGTTCAAACTTTGAAAATATTTGAAAAAATGTGGGTAATTTACGACGAAACTCAAGAAACTGATATAAAAAACGAACCGTCTTTTAAAAACACAAATGTGAAATGCATAAAAAGCCAAGATTTTTTGCTGTCGGACCAAGAAAGCGACTCTCAAATTGATTGCATCATTTTTCTATGTTATACTACATTTCAACTATTGCAAATTTCCCAGTTAAAATTATGTAAAGGCGGAAAACTTTACTTGTCACTTATCCACCTATCAGAAATGAACGACAGCCAATTGGCAACTTTAAAAATGGATATTATTAAAAGCAACCTTTCTATTAAAATTCAACTTGATCAACATGGACGTGTGGCAAAGAATAACAATGATGAAATATCGTTGGAGAAATTTAAGTTTAGTCTTGTAGCCGTGCGTCCAAGTTTTGATACTTCGGAAACGATTAGTGTCGAACAAATGAATTTGAACAAATCAAAAGCAAGTAACATATGGCTGCTGGAAGATACTGATTACATTAATTCTGACGATTTACTTCTGGAACAAGATAAAGTAAAGCCGATACAAGAGGGTGATACACTTCATTTTAATTTTTTATAATTTCACAATTTCACAATTTTCAGAAAAATGTGGGACCCAAACAAGAATTAAAGCTTGCAAAGACTGTACTTGCGGGTTAGCCGAAGAAGACGCGCAAGGGAAAACACAATATAACAAATTAGACACAAATAATGTCGAATCTTCTTGTGGAAATGTGAGTTTTTTTATTAACTGTTATTGGTATTTTTTGAATTGAATGACTAACTTTTATTCAAATCTTTTAGTGTTATCTGGGAGACGCTTTTAGATGTTCAAAATGTCCATATTCCGGTATGCCATCTTTCAAAAAGGGTGATAAAGTATTATTAGATGATGTGTAATATACATTGTAAAATTTTTTAAATACAAAATATCAAAATTAATCTCTGTATTATAATTATAACATTTAATCCAAATGCTACAAATATTACTAAAATTATAATTTGTAACATGTGTTTGTGGGGTTTTTAGTCATCCATGAAAGAGTCTTTGTTAATATCACCGATGCCGCTATCATCTGAGCTTGATGAATATAATATATAGGCGATATAATATTTTCATTGTTCTCGAGAGTCTCAACTATAGAATCTCCACTAACGCATTGGATATTTCGTCATGTCCAAACATTTCGAATAATTGTTAATTAACGTCCTTTCGATTTCAACATGAAATATTGTCACAATTATTTAAAATTACAAAATTAACAAAATTTTTATTATAAAATCACAAATTGCCGAAAGAATATTGAATGTTTCAATTAACAAAAGTACACACATGGATCAAGGCGTAATTGAATTAATAAAAACATTAGTTAATAAATTTTGTAATATTTTTAGTTTTCTCTGAGAATGTTTCTCAACCATCGAGGTAGACTAGACCCAAAAGTAATGTCAAGTTTATTCTCCTCATAAAAGATTGTTTGAGTGAAAGCCATGATCCATTATCTATTTATGTGAGCAAAACCTACATAGAAGATAACGACGATAATCTCGTTGTATGTAACCAACTTTTTAAACTTGAAAGTTGTAGAATCATTTAACCTGGAACTAAATGAAGATGAAGACGAGCACTTGGAAAATTTGCTTGATGATATCATGGGAATTATGTATCCAAATCACAATGAGATTGGTCAACACAGTGATGATGATTATGTAGGTTATGATTCAAGCTCAGATGATAGCGACATAAGTGACATGAACGAAGACTTTTTAATGGACGATTAAAAATCCACAAACGCGTACACTGTACTGTACAATTTGTACAAGTTATAATTATAAAATTATTTGTAGCATGTAATAACTATTTTAAAAATATTGTAATATTTTATATATTTTATATATTTTACTCATCTTATTAATGATTAATCAAAATCAATTATAGAAAAATTAAAATTACTAAATTTTACTAATATTATTATCTTGAATTTTCGACTAACTCATCAAAGTCTAGCACATCCTGAATAAACGTTTCAAAATATGGAATATTTACATGATTTCCACCTTTATAGTTGATGTACTTTTTCATACTAATGGAGTTTTTCTATAATTATATTTTAAATTTATAAATTTTTTAATAATTTTTAAATAATTTTATAATAATGAATAAAATAATTGTAATTACGTATAATTTATCCATCATCCATTGTGGCGTAGAGTAATCGTCGTTCCCTGATAAAAATAATGTCGGGATTTTTATTTTTTTGATTGTAGAAAGAGATGTGAACTTAAATTTCAAAATAAATTAAAAAAAACATTTATAAATTATAAATGTTTTAATAATTAAAAATTACCGTATTGATCATCATAAATTCTGGAATATATCGGATAATATCTGCCATATCAGGGTAATGATGACATGCAACATCCTTCAAATTTGTAAAACTGCTTTGAACCACAATAAAAGAAATTGTTGGCTTTTTCAAGAGATTATCTGATAAGTAGCTTAACATTGCCGCTGCTCCCATCGAATATCCGTAAAAAATTACTCTTTTGTTTGAAATTTCTTGGTTTTTCATTACGTATTGTACAACACTGTCAATGTCCAAATTGAAACCTTAATTTAATTTAAATTATAATTATTAAAGGCTTAATGTTAAAAAAAATTAATCTACCTTTCTCAGAAGGTTCACCTGAACTATATCCATATCCTCTGTAATCAAAAAGCAGTATGTTGTATTTTCTCAAAGCATACAAAATCTGCGCAAGATTTGCTCTAAATAATATTAACGTCATAAAATAAATTATTACAGTGATCTAATACTCCCTGCATTTCCACTTAAATATATTAAAGTAGGACTGTTATTTATAGTATCATTAGAGTTGGTGAAATTAAAACTTGTAATAAATCGCACATGTAATTTTTCATCGTCCGATGTTTGTATAAAACTTTCTTTATATTTTAAATATTCGGGGTACGCGACTGTTACGTTGAATTGTTGTGTTTTAAAAATAATTTGTTGGAATTTTACGTATTTGTCTATGTTAATAATTTAATTTTTATAAAAATTTTTAAAAATAAAAAAAACTTTTTTAAATTTTAAAATGTTTAATTTCTAAAAAAACCTGTTATATAAGATAAAGCAGTTACAATCAATAATATCGCAATATTTGACTTCATTGGAAAAGCAATTTAAAACTTGAAACTTGAAATTTATATTTTTTTAAATTAAAATTTAATACTAAATTTTAAAGCTAATATTGGTTATTTATTTTAAAACTAACTGTAAGTCACTAATATATGGATCTATTTAATCAAACTTTATTTTTTACTGTAATTAATTTTATAGTTTTAATTTAAATTTAATCTCATGTAGATAATTTTTATTCATCAACCTGAATTAATCGTTTTCTTCCAACATTGATTCCAAGGCTTGGAGAGTTCTACAGGATCGTGAAACTGTGCAACTAAAATTATTAAAAATTATTAAAATTATTTAAAATATTTTTTTATACTTTACTTTATTCTCTCCAAAGTTTGATGAATTTTATCCAAATCTGACATGTTTTTTTCAGTCTCAAATGTCGCTTCATGTCCGAAATTTGAATCACTACATTCCGATAAATCAGAGATATCTTCCATTGAAAAGTCATCATTTACTTAAAAAAATGAGAAATTAAAATAATCATTAAAATATAAATACCCTTTTTGTCCATTTCCAAGTTTATAAACGTTTTTTAATACTACAATTTAAAAACTTTACTTTTTGATCTTTTTATTTGTAAATTTATTTATCCGTCTAAATATGAATAGTTACGCCTTATCGCGAGGAAAACTACCTGTTTTTTGGCGCAAATATTATAACAACCAATAGATAAAAATACTGTATTATCGTTTAAGTATATTTTTATAAATTTGTTAGTTTTACTATTTATATGCAATTAATTTAATTAATGTTGGAGAATAATTTTAAATTTAAAATTAAATTATAGAAAAATTTCAAGTAAAAGAATAAAATTCGATCAAGTATATCAGATATTTTGATATTCAAATTTAAGAAATGATAGTCACAGATGAAATGAAAAAAATGAAAAATCAATCTCGTAAAAGGTATTATAATTATAATTTATAGTAATTTTATCGATCCTGTTTTGTTTACTATTGACAATTTATTAAAATTTTAAAACCAGTTTTAAATTTTTTAAACACTATTATAATTTTTATACAGGAGAATTTGAATTTCAAAAATAAAAAAAAATAACATGACAGTTGACTTGCTTCAAAAAATTACGAAAAAGAATTTCCAACATTTCAAAGATGAAATGTTTCAACAGATACGTGATTGCGATTTTATGGGTTGAAAAAATATTAAATTATATAAAATTAACAATCAAAATTTGATTATAAAATTCATACTTTAGCAATGGATTTGGAGTTTAGCTGTCTACCAACCTATAATGCCATGGGGTAATACTTTTTAAAAGAAATATTGTTTTTTTTTTTAAATTTCATAGTGACAATTTCGAAAAGACAAATTTTTACAAATCCTTCAAATCAACAGCAGACAAGAATCTCATTTATCAATTTGGATTTTGTATATTCAAATATAATCCCCATTTGCACAAGTAAAAAATTATTTATAACACTAAAAAACAAATTAAAAAATTTATAATATATTATTTTTTAAAAAAAATTTGAGATACGACTGTAAAGCATACAGCGTATATTTGTCTCCGTATAATGGTCCGATCGAATTTGAGCCCACGAGTCCTTTAATTGAACAGGTTAAAATATTTAAATTGAAATTAAATTGGTAAAATTGAAAAAATAATATTACATTTTAGAGCCGCACGAAAAGATTTTTAAGAAGCAACAACTTTGATTTTAACAAGGTATACATTTGAAATTTTAAAATTTAGCAAAAATTTAGCAAACGGATCAGGGAGTGTCGTACATGAGCGAGTATCGCATAACACATGTTAAAAAGCTGTTGAATGTTTTCCAGGATATTTTGCGAAATAGGTACTCTTTTATTAAAAAAAGGTTAAAAATTTTCACAAATTTTCAAAATCATTATAAAGTTCAATGCGTGAGTTACACAAGGATCCATTTCCACAGCTTGAAGAAAACACCGATATTGAAAAATTCATTAAATCACAATACGACACCTTTTCGTCCTTTTTTAGACAGGTTTTAGCATTAAATAAGGTAAATTAAAAAAATCAAAATATCAGACAAATATTTTTAATATATTGGACATAGATTTTAGTGGGAAACACATTTCTATTAGACCTTATGACAATGTACAGATCATTTTATGGGCGCCTTCCTTCAGAGTATTCTATTATCTAAAATTTTATCAAAAATAATATGTATATCATTTAAATTTTAGATACAAGAATTTTTGCAATATATTTTCAAGGCTATTCAACAATGTCTATGACACGAGGCTATTGAGTTTGGAATTGAATAGATACGTAAATTTTTTTGTAAAAATAAATATAATATATTATATATAAAAAATATTAAAAAATCTATTTAGGGGTGCAAATTGCCGATAGGTCTCCAACGCACCTACTCTTATTTTCAGTAATATTTATAAATTCACTTTAAACAATATATAATTTTAATTTTTTAACAAATTTTTTTTCTTTTAGGAGGCTCGATTATATAGAAAAATATAACAAGAAACCACATGTTGAAAATTACAACGAAAAAGGTATATTATAAGATTTATAAATTCAAATTTTAAATTAATGAATTTTTAAAATTTATTAAATATTATCAATATTATCAATTTTAATTAAAATATCTTCTAAAGAGGAATATCACGATGCTGGGTTTGACAGCTATGTTACAGGAATCGGTATTTAATTTAAATTTTAAATTGTTATTAACTTTTAGTGTTTGTAATTTTATATTTTTTTTTGTTTTTTGTAATTTAATTCTAGTTTTCATAAATCAAATAAACATGCTTGCATGCCAAATGACGTAATTTTAAGTTTTTTAATATTTATTTTTTAAAAAAGCAAATCGGCCCATCATGGTCGTCACTCATTCAACACGGCAATGGGATTTACAAACTATATGAATGGAAAGTTGTCAATATTGACTAGAAGGAGAAGTGTTGAAATTATAGTAACTTTTTATGTACATTTTGGAAAATTGCATACTTTTATAAATAATCAGGACTTATTACATTACGAAGAATCTATATTTTACGATTTTGAACTAAGATGGAACCCAGATAACATCAACAAGGATACGGTAATATAAGATTCTAAAGGGGTTTACAATTTAAATTTCTCAAACAAAATTTTTTAATATTCATTAAATGTTTTTTTAGGTGAAATTCATCGTGCAACAAAATTACAACTTATACACCAAAAACTTACACGAAAATGTAAAAAAATATTTAAAAAAAAAGTTTTTTTAACTAAAAAATAACACTATATAAAACAGACTAAAGGTACACTGAGAGTATCCATTTGTGGATACGACGAAGCTCGTAAATTTCAAAGAGAAATTGGAGCTAACAGTGAATTTCAAATTGAAGAAATATCGCTAAAGTCCAACAATTCAACTTCCACGAGCCATCAGTCAGGTGAGTATCAACAAAAGAAGAGTAACAGTAAGGAGAATAACGTTTCCATCAATAGTAGTTTCAAAATTCGCTTAGAATAATTTTTTTTTGAAAAAATGTCTTGAAAAATTGTGAAAAATAAAGTTTATATGCCCAATATAATTTCGTTAAGGTAATTTTACAGAAACTTGTTACAAAAAGTTTCAAAGTTCAAAATTTGATTTCTGAACCAATTATCATAATTATTATGGCAGAAGAGGCCCGCAAAAATTCTCAAGAAGACAATGATGTACTATTAACTTAAATAATTATCAATTTAAATATTTGATTAATTTAGGAGAAAAGTAGAAAATTTGCCACTTTTGAGACTGACAAATCATCCCAGGTTTTAAAAAAAAATCCAATAAAAATTAATATAAAATTAGTTTCTTTCAAACCTGCTCAAAAGCAACAACAAAGAAGACTTGAATTACGCCAACAAGTACATAAAAATGATGATTGAAAAGGAGCAAGGAAGAAATGAACAAGTGTTGATGTTTATAATTGAAACAAGAAAAGATTTGAACAACTTTGCCGGTAAAATGGAGGAAATTGATAATTATCAAGAGGACATTGCTGAAAAGATGAAAGAATTGGAGGTTTGTTTTAATATTTTTATTAAATTTTATAATCAATTTAGAAATTGAAAAAAGAACTTGAATACAAAAAAAATGAAATAACCCAACTTACGGAAAAAAACATTGGAGTTAATGAAGAAAACACTGGTAATGAAAATTTAAAAAATGATAAAATTTTTAAAATTTAATTATTAGAACAAATTTTGGAAATTAACGACGAATTAAACGCAATTTTCGAAAAATTCAGCATTTTAAAGGAAGAATGGGCCAAAAGAAGCGTTAATCTGATATTCATTTAATGGTAAAACAGGTTGCTATATTTACATAATTAAATTGGAATCTTCCTCCGTCTAATTAAAATTATTTGATGAAATTTAAAAAATTAAAAAGTTTTAAAAAACTGAATTAAAAATAAATTAAAAAACCTCTTTAGAATTTATGGTATCTTCACTTCGATCTTTGTTGACAAATTCCAATTCTACGACACTTTCATCTCTCACAAAAAGAGAAGTACAAAAGTACATTACTCCTCCGAAACTGGACGCCAACAATGTGAGATATAATCCAAATTGCAGTGAAAAGAATTCTACAGTAGCGGATTTATAATTGTAAGAATTTTTCATTATATCGGAAAACTAAATAAAAAAATTAAATTAATTAAAATGAAATTTTTTTTAAAATGTTTTCAGTATTGAATAATAAAGTATAAATTCGTATTACTAATCCAACAAGATATGGTGAACCGGCGTCCCCAAAAGCGTGTGATATAAAAATTTGAATAGCTACGGCTTTTGATCTTTTATTTGGTTCAATAACTTTCTAAAAAATTATTTTTTTAAAAATAAAATAAAATTTTATTATTGTAAATGACAAAGTTTTACCAATAACAAGTCGGTATTAAGGGCCCATATGAGACAAAGTATTGTAATTCCCACTGCTACCAAAATCTATATTTTAAATATATTTAATTATATAAATTAACGAGTTTTAAATTTTACCCATGTGACCATTATATGGTATTGAGCAAAGTAAATTGCTGAAAATAAAAATGGCAAAGATCCCAACAAGGAGAATGAACAAATGTAAGAATCAGCATACTGTGAGTATTTTCCGAAAACAACTAGTAGTATTTTTGATAGGATTACACCTACAACACCGCCAAAGAAGGTTAATCCACCATATATGGCCGGGACGCTAAAAATTAATTAAATAGAGTTTAAAAATTTTATCGAAAAAAATAAAGTAATGAATGAACAAAAGAGAATTATTCTTAAAATAACTGTATTATAAAAAAATTTTTGTTTTATAAATTTCCGCTATTTATTTTACATCTTGAAAGTAAAATTTGATAACATTATTTAACCATAAAACTGAAATAAAATAAAAAATTATTAACAAAAATATTTTAAATAAAAGTTTCATTTTATGTAATATATCGGCTTAATTTATATTTCATCCAAAACGACTCAATTTGGGAAGAGGACTTTTTTCTTGATAAAACACTGAAAAACATTTTATACGTTATTATAACGATTACAAAAAATTGGTTATTTTTTTAAATTTTATCAAATAAATCGCTGGAAATTATACAAAATTTCAAAAATGGTAAAAATTAAATAAGTTATTTAAAATTACTATCCTTCTCCAGCCTTTTCGTTTATAATGTACGCATAAGTGATATAGTGAGGTGTCCAAAAGGACAAGGCTCCCACAACAAAGCAGAATGACGTAAATCCTAATGTTACTAGAGTGAAAGTTCTTCTAAAAAACATCATTATAAAAATTAAAAAATAAATAAATTTTATTACATTTTTAATATTGATTTCACATCATCAAAAAATGATGATTTTGAACTAGTGGACATGTCATCTTCATGTCCTCGATTTGGTTCTTGCATAAATATCAATATTAAAACAATTCCCAAAATACCGCCAATAAAAGAAAACTAAATTGATTTTAACTTATTATAAAAATTAATTAATTACTCTCAAACCCCACCTCCAATCTCCAGTGAGATATGTTATGGTGGATGATAAAACATATCCCATTCCACTACCAATAGGTATCGCTATACTAAAAATAATGAGAGCAGTTGTGCGACTGGATCCTGTGTAAATATCTCCAATGATGGAAGGTGTAATTGTTGCATAACTTGCTTCTCCCACTCCAACCATTGAACGACAAAAAAGAAAAAGCAAAAAGAGCTTTAATACAATTTTAAAATTAAAAAAAATTATTATATTATTTATTATTTTTTTGAAACTTACATCTTTTCTAACTAAGGTTGCACAGAGAGTTGATAGTGTCCAGATAGTTTGTGATATTAGAAGGGTGTATTTTCTGTTGAATTTGTCTCCCATATATCCAAATATCGGGCTCATAATCATAAAAACAACTACAAATGACGTTTGTATGATACCCGTCATTGTATCGCTTAATTCTTCTTCGTCTGTCCCAAATTCCTTTTTTATGGGACCGAGTACGCCTTTTTAATACAATTTTAATAATTTTAAATAATTTAATTTTTTAATTTTATATATTTAAAATGTCTAAAAACGTCACCTGCGACTGCAAACCTGTCAGCAAAGTTACAAAGATTAACAAACGTCATTATTCCAATCATAACCTTTTTAATAGCAGGAGAAATTTCCTTTTTTCGAATCGATACATCGCTGTCAGTCGTGGATGATTGTAACATTATTTTCTTTTTCCTAAAAAGATGTATTGTATCAATTTATTAGGATTTCTATTGAATTTTGAAGAAAATTTATTCATATTTACTCACCCCATTTTTAGTATACAGTATTTAAACACCAAATAAATATAATATACGAAAAACTAGATTGGAAGTGTATTTATTTACCTAATTGTAATATCTGTCTAAAATTTCGACTTTAAATGTCCTATATTTGTCGATAATTGTAAATTATTTAACTTTTATCCGTGTCTGTCTATTTCGGGATAAAAGTATCAGATGGTGCTGTTTTGAGTCAGAATTTTTGAGTATCGGTGCAAAAATATGGCGTCATTTTCGAGAAAATTCTTCCATGGTAATTAAATTAAAATTAACTTGAACACATTTAAATTCAAAATTTGTTAACGTTTTGTTTTCAATGTTGAATTTTAAATTCTATAATTATAAATTATAATTTATAATGCAAAATTTGGATTCCAGGTAGAATTGAGGATTTTTAATGTAGGCGTTTATTCTAAATTAGTGTAAAATTTAGACACGTTTATTCTCGTTTGATCCAATTCATTTAAATTTATTAATTTGTTGTCTATAGTAGTACCTTTTCTAGATTCGAGATATAATATAACAAAATATAATTATAATTTTATGTATATTGTACAAAATGTACAATCTATACAACCTCGTACTTTTACGAAATTCACTTTATGAAGGAAGGAGCACATGTAACCTTAATATTTTGCAATTTATGTATTTGTACGTTCATTGAAACTTATAAGAATTTGTGACAAGTAGGCTAAATATCTGTTGTTTCGGATACTCAAGTAAAAGCAAAATTGTATGTTAATTTGTCAAATAAATTTAAACTCATTTTACAAAAAATATTCACATGGAAACATTTTTTTATTGTTTTTTATAGCGCAAATATTGAATTTGGATGTTTATTTGTAAAAGTTAATTTTTATAGTTGTTTTTTAACGTCAACATGTCGAAAGAGGAATTAATTAAAAGTGCTCCAGCTGTAGGCCGATTGTAAGATTTTTTTATTTTTATTCAAACATTTTCAATTTTTAACTCATTTGATCATTTATTTCTTGAAATTTTGAGTTTTTATTCTAATAATATAAATTTTAAACACATTTGAGTATTTATTTCGTGAAATTTATACTTTTCATTCAAATAATTTTAATTTTAAACACATTTGATCATTCATTTCGTGAAATAATCTGAAAATATTAAACTTGAACGCACAAAAAAACAAAACAAACTTTTTTTTCTTATATTCAAAAAGTAATAAAAAAATGTTTAGTGAACCAGCTGATCTATCTAAAAACACAGCACCTTCTCATCTTACAATTGGAGACTTTGAAATTGGACGACCTCTAGGAAAAGGGAAATTCGGTAGTGTATATCTAGCAAGAACTAAAGAGTCGAAATTTATTTTGGCTATAAAAGTATAATAATAATTACAATTAATATCTATTAACTTAATTTTTATTTGTTAATTTTTACAGGTTTTGTTCAAATCTCAAATAAAAAAAGCCCATATGGAGCACCAACTTCTGAGAGAGATTGAAATACAGAGTTATCTAAAGTAAAATTTAAAAATAATATTTAAAATTATAATTAAAACAATACTTTTTTTAGACATCAACATATTTTAAACATGTACACTTATTTTTACGACGAAAAAAGAATATATCTGTGCTTGGAATATGCCTACAATGGAGAGCTTTTCAGACACTTGAGACGTGCTGGTCATTTTAACGAAGGAAGATCGGCAACGGTTATAAAATTAAAAGAAAATATTAAAATATATTTTTATATTTTAGATGATTGATGAATTGTGTGATGCTTTAATCTATCTTCACAAGAATAAAGTCATTCATCGAGTAATTTTTTTTAAAAAGCTTGTTAATATATATAATAGGACATAAAACCAGAAAACCTACTTTTGGGTGTTTTTGGAGAAGTAAAAATTGCCGATTTTGGATGGTCGGTACATGCTCCATCGTCAAAGTATTTTTTTTATTTTTCATTCGTTAATAATATATTTTAATTTAGAAGAGATACACTATGCGGTACACTTGATTATTTGCCACCGGAAATGGTTAAAAATCGCCCCCATGAATTCAGCGTCGATATTTGGAGTCTGGGTGTTTTGTGCTACGAATTTGTAGTAGGCCACGCTCCCTTTGAAAGTGAATCTGCAACAATAACATATGAAAAAATTACTAGTCTTGATTTTAGCTTTCCTCATTATATTAGCATCCAATGTCGCCAATTAATAATGTCGCTTTTAAAAATCAATCCTAAAGAAAGAATATCATTGGAAGATGTTAAGGTACATGCATGGGTAGATAAGAATGCGAGGAGGTTGAAATATCCTACTACTGAATAATATGTATAATGTTTTATTGTCTTATTCTTTATATATTTACATTTTAATAAAAGTAAACATCAACGGCGACGACTCCGATGTTCATCACGATAATGAGAGGATTTTTCTTCTTTGGAATGGTTTTTGTGTAGTCTTTCATCTTTCCTTTCGCGTCTTGGAGAAGATGTTCTCTTTGAATTTTTATTTGACTCTCTGTGTTTTTTATCGTGTCTAGAAATTCTCGAATTTGATATAGATCTTGATCTAGACCTCTCGCGTCTACTTTTAATTTTATCATCTCGCCTAGAGTCTCTAGTTGAATTTCTATCAAGTTTATCACGCAGTTTGTTATTAGAAGAAGAATTACTTTTGTTTTCCTTGTTTTTGTACGCTTTAAAAATATTTCCATCCGGTTGACGAGACTCGTGGTCGTTTGATTGTTCCTTTTCAACATTTTCCTTGTGTTTCACTTTTTTTCGACTGTCAATATCATTACTACAATCGTTAATTATTTTTTCTTCGTTATCAGATTCTGATATTTGTTGCACTTTTTCATCATCGTCAGAATGTGTGTAGGAACTATCACTCATTTTTATAGAATCAGGAGGCCCAGATGAATCGGAGCTCTCTGATTTTGTTCGCTGAGGGTAGGTATGTGTCGCTATTTCAGAGTTATTTTTTTGCTCGTTTTCTTGTAGTCTTCTAAAATAATAATATTATATTTAATTATTTTTAAAACAAATTGATGACTTTTTCATTAAAATTTGATTTTTCTTCAAATAATTTTAATTTTGCTTTAAATTGTTACTATTTAATGATGACTTTTTCGATATATAATTTTAATTTTTTATTCATGAAAATCATCCAAAAAAATTACCATGGTATAACAAATATCTTAAAAAATTGTTAAGAATGAAACAAAGAAAATACAAT
>JAUZND010002333.1:0-12924 GCA_034780555.1 Coelogynopora nodosa
ATTAATAATAATTTGTGATTGACAAAGTAGAAATAGTAATTAAAGAATAATATAATTTCTGGAATAATTATTTGTTTCTATTAACCTTATTTAAAAAAATTATCATAATTAATTATTGACTTATTTTTATAAATTGTAGATTTCCTTATTTACCTAATTTATGTAAACAATTGTTGCGTAAAAATCACAGAAATCATAATTAAAAATCATGATTATGCAAAAATATCTATTTTATGCAATAAAGGTTTCATTCCAGACATATACATGTCACATATGGTTGAGAGTCAAATTCTCGGCATTTAAACAAGATCGATTTACACAATTCTAATTTATGTAAACAATTGTTGCGTAAAAATTACGGAAATCATAATTATGCAAAAATATCTATTTTATGCAATAAAGGTTTTGTTCCAGACATATACATGTCACGTATGGTTAAGAGTCAAATTCTTGGCATTTAAACAAAATTGTTAGGTGTTTTGTTTAATGATTTTGTTTAAATGCCGAGATTCTCGCAAATTATAAATTACATATAGTTATTATACTTCCAGCAGCCATTAAAATAAAAATTGCAGCAACTTTTATAATATATTTTACTCAGAAATCTGATTTTTTATAATACAATTATAATATTTCAATTTGACTTGTATTTAGTTTTCATTGAGTATTAATCACAGTGTGTAAGTATACTATAAGTATTTCCACTATGGCTATGTAATTCCATTTGTCTGAATTATAAAATTAGAGTTATTTTGATGGCTGCTGGAAGAATAACAACTATGTAAAATAATTTAATTGGCATCATGTTTTATTTTAGGAACTTGGCATCAGCATAGGTTTTTGTGGAATGGGATTATTTCATATTGGCATCAGGTTTTATTTCAGGTACTTTACATAGGCATCAGTTTTTTTAGAAACTGGGTTTTATTAAAGTAATTGATATTCTAATCATATTAGGCCTTCTAAATAATAGTTAAACTAATTAAATGTAATATTAATTAAGGAAGCCAACATTATAATAATTTCCATTTAGAAATTGATAAGCTTAGACAGTAGTATAACATTTTAATTATTTACAAAATGTTATCTTACTAAACTTATCAGAACTTGTGCATTTTGTTTGATATGTTTGCCTGTTTGGTTATAGAGTTGATTACTAATCCTAATTCCACAAAACCAATGGCATAATCAGCTGATTATCAAGCCATTGAACAGGTTTAATGCACCTGAAAAAATCATAGAATTCTGACTATCAGGTGCTCTACAGCTTAATAACCACTTCTTAAATATGAAAACAAGCAATAGTTACAATTTAGGACAGTTAAAACTCAACAATTTACATATTTGGAACAAAATTATACACTATAATTGAAAACAAAATTGATTTATATAATTTTTTTATAGTGATATGATTAGTTGATGTTATGCATATACCAGTATAGTGCACAAAAATTAATTTATTAAATTATTATTAAAAAAAATTGAGTTATTAATGTTTTCACTAATAAATACTCTAATATATATACATAGACATAGACATAAAGCAAAAATCTGGCTATTAATCATAACAGAGTAAAAAATTAAACATTAATGAAAACATAACAGCTTGAATTTTTAAAAACTATCACAACTATTAAAATAATTATGTATACATAATATAGGATTAATTATAGTTAAAAACAATAATTATTTATATAGTAAAAGCAATTGTGAATTAAACAGCTACACATAATATACAATCATCCTAATGTTGATAAAGATATTTTAGATAATGTTTAATATACAATGAGTGAAAATTGGAACAGTTCAAATTACCTTTAATTGCATGAACACAAAAATATGATTAGCATCTGTCATATTTCAAAGTATGCTGATACTGAAAGTTTGGCACTTATTGCTTCTTTTTTATTATGTGATTTATTTAAACAACATGTAAATATATAATATTATTTGACCTTATTTTTATGTTTAATAGTCATTATAACAATATAACTTAGTGCAAATATTTTTTATTTATTATGTCAAAGGGAAAATATTTGTTTCCATAAAAAAAATTTTTTTCCAATATAATATATATTTGAAAATTTTAAATGTATATTTAATTTATTTATTTTATCTTATATTATATATTATATTATATTACATTTATAGTTATTTTTTTTATTTCATAAAAAATAAATATGAAATCAACTAAATATGAAATTAAAAATGGAAGTAAGATTTAATTCTCATTCAATCATTCAAGTGCAAATAGTTTTATTGTTAAGTATACCTTTTTATTTACCAATCAAAAGATAAAAACTTACCATAACTATTTTAATTTGCAAACCAATTACAAAAAATAATCAGATTTCCTTTCTAAATTAAAATAAACATAAAAGATAGCTATTTTGAAGCTTTCATAATTTATTTAATAATTATTATAATATAGTGTATTAAAATGTGGAATCAGCTTTTAATTTATATAATTAAATACAGTTATAATAGAGTGATATAACATCTAATAAATATTTATAATAATATCTAAACATATTTTTAGTAATTTATTAATATATATTATGTACAGAAGTAAGTCTGGATCCATTATGGGTCCACAATTATGTCAGTCAGGATCCATACAATAATATTTCACATAGTTTTCTTTCCTTTGCATGCATATTGAATGCTAAAGTAAAAAATGGTTTAACAATTTATCTATCTGTAAAACAGTTAATAATATTGTTATATACACATTATTATTATTGCAATAATATTATAAATTCAAAATTAGAATATAATATACCTGCATCCACAAATTATAGTAAAGAGCACCTGATAATCAGCTGCCTGATATTCAGACAACACCTGATTATTAGGAAGTATCTGATAATCAGCCACTTGATATCCAGTCGCCTGATTATTAGTACTGCCTGACAATCAGCTGACCACCTGATTATCATAATATAACGCCATGTGTACATGAATATACGTGAATTCTCTTTATATATATGTGAATTTGCATTAATATATCTTTTTATACGTGAATTTTAAATCAAACCTCTCCTAGAAACAACAAAAAAAGTTGCAGCTTGAAAGCAGCAAAGATGAAGTTTTAATTATTTCTGTAACTTTTTAAAATATATATTGTTATATAGTGTGTGTTACTTTGTGGTCCTGTGTAAGATGTAAAACATTAAACACTGTTTATTAAAATGCAAAAGTGGTGGAAATGTTGTTTTTCATGTTATCATCAAAAAGTTAAAAGTGTATATATGATAAATGTGGCTGGTTGATTGGTTGGTCTACATTTGGCTGGTTAAACTATATTATCGCTAACATATATATATATATATATATACAGGGCTGCCAACCATCCAGATTGTCAGGATTTTTTCCAGATTCCTACAATTAAAGACATTTTTCTCTCTCCAAAAACGTAATAAGATTGTCTACCTGTAGGGGGGTCACCCCTGTCTAATTTCTACAAATTTTAATATGATACATATTATGTTTTCTCTTTCAGATTTACTAAACTTATGGTGTATTTAAAATGATATTAGTAGAAGAACTAATTTTTGTGGATATTCTAGAACTGTTTTCACTAACTAATTGTGCAAATATGTATTTTGTAATATAAGGTGATAAACTCAAAACACAGTTTACTGTTTTTATTTAATGTTAACTTTTTTGTTATCTTTATTTCTTGTTTTATGTTGTTGCCTAATTATTCCACATGTAACCAAGTAGCATTCAGTTCTCAGCTTGGGATCACCATTTTGATACTATGAATATTTTATGCTCATTAAACACATTCATGAGATTACATTGTTTATTATTTTTTAATGAACTCGAGCAATATAGAAATAGTAAATTTAATAATATTTTTGTAAAAGATAAATTTTGAAAGTAATATCTTTAATAACAAATATAACATTGTATTTATGTTTAACAGGCAATAACTTTACTAATTAAACTAAATTGTATTTTTATTACTAAATTAGAAAATTAGGGGGCAGCAATGATATCTAACCTCTAACTTATATATATGTATTAACAAGGTATCATTAATAAATCGAGATACTAACAAAGTTAACATGATGTATAGTATTACACAATGACTTTGCAAATACTACTACAAACATAAGATGCTATGTGCCCTCTAATTGGTGCATTGCATACCTTAATTTCACTATAATACTACTACATTGTTGGTAAGCTTAAATCCATACAAATATGATGAAATTTAGGTGTAGGCTCTGCTCGCAACCATGTTGTACGGATTTCCAAAAATACTCTTTTGGCAACCCTGTATATATTATTGTATGTCATTGGTATATATATGGAGATAAGACTGACTTTAAAACTGAAAAGTGAGCTTTAAATTTTAATTGAAAATGATATCTCAGCAGATATCTTTTATTTATGTGAAGAACACAATATTTTAAAATTTAATATATTCTGGTTCTTATGATTCAAGCAAGTATTCAATTGGTGTATGGCTATAGTTATATAGTAATAACTGAACATATAGTCATTATATGTGTCAAATACTTTTTTGTATTTAATTTTTTTATTTATGCTATCGATCAACAACCAACATGGTTTGCATGCTTTTTTGCACACACAGAGAAAGAGGAAGTCATGATACAATCTTCATATATTTCTTTAAAAATTTGATAATTTAAGTATTTTTAGGAAAAATTAGAAAACAGGGAAATTATTAGTTAAACTAATCAACAGAAAAGTTTTAAAATGTTATAAAAAAATTTTTCTTTTCTTTTTTATATCTGACAAATAACACCAAATACATTTTATTATTAATAATATTTATTTATTAGGCCTACCATTTCTCAGATATAACCGTAATCTCTACTCACTAGGGTCTTACCTTTCTTTCCAAATACAGACCACAACATCGTGCGATTAGCAAGTATCGTCTGATATGATATTGTAACCATGGAAGCCCGACGTCGCCGCACATCGTCTTCACATGGCGGTGGCGACACTCATGATGAAAAGCACTCAGCTAGATCCACATCCTCCCCGCCTCTACACCGACCCCCATCTGCCAGTTCCGTTCGTTCCATGCCTGCCGAGCGTCTCAATGTTAAGGAGGTGAAGCGAGTTCTTGATAAGCTCAAGGAGGAGTTGGACCTCGAACGAACGCGGAATCGCCGCCTACTCAAGGATCGCTCAACTGAGGTGTGCAAGTTGAAGTCCTGGTTTGAGGAGGAGAAGAAATCGGCGCTGGAGTCGCTGGAGCATGACCTGTCGAAGAAGCAGGAGAAGGAGATCCGTAAACGGGAGATTGAGCTAAAGACAGCCCTCCAAGCCAGGGAGGTTGAGATGGTCGAGCTGAGAAGCAAGATGGAGGACGAGAAGAAGGTTATGGAGACTCAGTTGGAACGTCATAAAAAGCGTGAAAAGGCATCGAAAGGTTTGATAATTTCTTCTTTTGTTTTTAGAAATATAGATTGAAGTTGACTATACATTTTCAATATTTTCATTACATTATACTTCTACTCAACTCATTTATATATGGATGAAGATTTCTGAGAGATTTTGGTATTGTTATACATATATCAGAAACCTTTAATATTTTTTAATGCATATTTATTTTATACTTTGTTGCAGTTGTAGCACTTAGTAGCACCCACACTTACAACGATTATTTAATCATGACGAATTGCTTTGATTAATCAAAATATGTATTTTGAACAATTTGAGCCCTGCTCTTCAGTGGTATTTTTTTTTGAATTCTAGAATCTTGCCTTTCGTTTAGGTACACAATTGGCAACAATTCCAAGTAGTAAAAGGTATATTTTCTCCGACATTTACACATACGGACATCATTATAAGTTATTCATATTTCATTTTTATATCAATATTATGTAGCTTATACTGAAATTATTAATCTAACTATATTTAAATAGTGATTCGTGATTAGTATTGTCATTGGTATAAATACGTCTGTTTTACAGTTATATATAGTTATTCTTGTTTAGAGTATTTAATTTAATTTTTATATTATATTTATTTTTTTATTATTATTTTTTAATTTTTTAAATATATTTAATCATATTTTATATTTATCATATTTTATATTTATCATATTTTATATTTATTATATTTTATTTATTTTTTATTATCTTATACTTAATTATTTTAACTGACTTTTTAAGTTAATAAAACTGAAGGTAATACTTGATAATCAAATAAAGATATGAGGCAACCTTCGATAGTGCAATTCACAATCTAATCCAGATAGTTCAATACGAAATTAAGTACTCGATAGGTCAACCCAATATTTACCCACGAATTTCGATCACCTGCGACATTCTTGATTGTATATTATCTCACGAGGCGGTTCATTCATACTTCTGGCTATATAACAGTGTAACAATTATATCACATTCGGCATTATACCAATCGGATAGAGGGGCAGCAATTCTAATCCATCTCACAACTCTACAAAACCACAGGAACGGCCGAACTACTCCTACATCTCCACAACGAGATCAAGACCTTGCGAGCCAGTTATCGGGAGCTTGAGGAGCGCTATCTGGCCCACAAGACTGCTGAAGAGGCCTCCCTCGAGGAGCTACGTGGCCTGAAGACAGCTCTTGAATCAGCCAACCCTCAGCAGCAACAGGAGATGTCGACCAGTACGACGGACCTCCTGCAGCTGCCCTCGCCTACTGAGGAGGCTGAAGCCCGACTGGCGGCGCAGAGTGGCCTGCTGATGCGCAGTATTGAGGCGCTACGAGTCGACCTGGACAGCAAGATGGAGTTTGTCCGCTCGATTCTGGACCAGGGCGGGTCGGGGGCGGTTGCTCGGGTGGCTGAGATCTTGGATACACTCCGCGAGTTGGTAAGTGGGGTCTGATGACGTCATCGTGGATTGCTGACCTTCCTTTGGGGGAATAGTAAAGAAATATTAAATAACTAGTAACACAATAATTGTCATTATAGCTAACTTTCAAGAGTCATAAGAGTCTCGAAATTGTAAAATATAATTTCGTCTTGGAAATGCTCTTAATGAATAATTTTATATTTAAAGCTGTTTTTTTTGCTGTACTTATTTGGTATTTATTAATTCTACTTTTCATGTACTATGTTTGTTGGTTTTGTATGATTAAATTGAATTGAAGATTAAACAAGCATTAAATCTCTTAGACATTCTTTGGTTGATTTTGTTAAGTCTCTACCAACCATGAATTAAGTAATGCATGTTTTTATTACCAGTGCTGTATTGATAATGGATTTTGTAATAAAATGTGCGCTAATTAGCACTCACGTGTAGTCATTATCAGTGTCCTCGTGGTCTTATGATTTTTATGTTCTAATTCGCTCAGCATTAGTTGTATTTATGTCAGTCCCCAATTTGGGTTTTTCATAAATAGCAGTTATTCTGTTCTTGTGACATTGTTATACTCAAATTCCGTTATTGTGACAATGAAGAGGTCGTCTGATAATATATCATATTGTGAATTTAATTGATTCACAGCAAAAATGTGATTTTTCGTTTTTAATTTTCTTTTATTATAAACTAATCTATTTTGTTTATCACTGCGTTACAGTTGGGAAACAGGTAAGACATTATCTGTTGTAAGTTTCACTGTATTTATCCATGATAATTATTGATTTTTCATTAAAATATTGTCTTTTGTCATTTTTAGTTTTTTGGTTATTGTTTTAAACGTTTTTGTCTTTTATTTTATGTTTACCTGAAAAATAATTACGATTACACAAAACAGTGTTGCCTACATGGGATAGGTTTTCTATGTGTCAGATTACCATCATTTTTCTATTTATTCATTAACTACGAGTATATTGCATGCATAGTAGAGGCTAGTTACTGTGCGCTTATAAACATCATAACATGTGGGAGATGACGTCCATGATTGGTCTTATCATGTTTGTCAGTCGGTTTCTTTTATTATAAGAGGTTTATTTTATTCTTTATGGGATGTGTTTTTTGAATTTTTCACTATTTCTGTTACCCATCTTTTTACAACATAAAATGATAATTTAAAAAAATATTGCTGCTTACTCTTCTCATAATATCTTTTTGTCAAGCGTTCATTTATAGTTGGTGTGTTATTATGACGGCGCTATCACGCGCATAAATACATCAATTGATTAAATAATCAATAACAGCATTGTTACCAGTTTGTATAATATTAATTTGTCTAAAAATAATAATATGATTTATTCGAATTTATAAACTATTTTTTATTATTTCAAACTAGGCTAGTGTAATTACTGTTTATATTAATTATAGACTATCCACCAGAATCCTGACTTGCCATTCTCTGTGAGACAGTGAGGCGAACAATACTGTCACTTTGTAGCGTACTGTCTTCATTATATTGCCTACTGATTTACAAGATGTGCATCGTGCGACTCTCTCCACCTCATCACTTGAATTAAATACCGAATGCACTGGTGAAATTTGTTTGTTTAAGTAAAGAAATAAACTTGGTTTATGTATGTGACGACTGACATTGTATATTATAGGTAAACGTTTGATCAGAAGAGTTAAACTAACCTATTTCGATGTATTTTTAACGGAACTGACGGACAAGAAAATAATAGGAATAATTAAGTATAAGATTATTGATTTATTATTCAAAGTTTTTTCACGTTGATTACTGTTTATTAATAGGCAAAATAAATGAGTTCATAATATGTTCTGTTATATTTAATAATATTTAAAATAAATTATTATTGATTGGTTTCATGTTGTTTTCTTTTGTTGTGCTTGTACAATACATTAGTATATTATAAACAAGTCTTATTTTATTTAGTATAATATATTTTAGTTATGATTGAATTGGTACATATTTCAATAACCAAGTAGTCATAGCTAAACTTTATTCCGACCTCCACTTTACCTTTTTATTTGGATCCATTCTTTCTATTGAGTATAATTGACTGCACTTTGATGCAGAAGAATGTTCACCTGTCCCTTAAGTCTTGTGGTTTAAGTCCAACACTACACCTTTGACTAATCTTGACAGCAATTGTCTATATTTAATCCTGCAGGCCCATTGCGGGTTCAGCAGCCCATATATTGTGTTACCAGTGAGACCGTATCACCAATCGCTCTGTTGTTTACAGAGAACATTTAAGAAAGTACTTAACAAACGGTTTCTTTCAATTTTCATAATTGCTTGTAATGCAATATATATCTCAGTTTCTTTTATATAGAAAGCCCCTGACTGTCGTAGTAATCATTTTGAATAAGTTGTGAGGGAATATCTCACTTAGTGCTATCTACGACATCTTGCAAACAACTTTACACGTCCTTCTCAGTTCTGGTATCTTCACCAGGAGAGGGGGTCGATTGATTCTGCTCATTAAAATGACCGTTATTGTTTTTAGATGGATATTGTTTTCTGCTGCTAACAGTTGGTGTACAAATTGAGTCAAATACACTCCAGTTAACGATTCAGCTAGCTTAATGCAGTTGAACTACTTGGCGCGTTTTGTTGACAAAAAAGGGTTACCTAGCTAGTATTATATATATAATAGAACTTTCGTGATTTTTGTCAGATTTGTTTAAGCTCACTTTTTGGCCATCTTTTCATTGTTTTTAATTTTTCGGATAGATAGGTCCATAATGGTGACATAATTAAATAATGAATACATACAGGGTGTCCAACCTTGTGTGAATATATTCGAATTTAAAAAATGATGGAATTCATGTCAATTTTTAATGTAATACGTGACGTGCTTGCACGAATTTTTAAATTTATATATATTTTATGCTTAATTTTGTATGGGAGGCATTTTAGAATGTAAATCGTTAATATTTGTTTTTAACACGTTTTCGACTTTGTTTGGAACACTCTTGTATTTCGAAATTGGTATATTTTGGTTAGATCGACTACTGTAGCGTCCACTTACTAATATATAGTGTTTTTTTTTAAATGGGAACATATTAATTTAATTATACTTCCCTCCGTGATTGTTTTCAAAATACATTAATTATTCGTGAATTTTGTCCGCTAAATAACGTGGACATGTAGTACAAAATGTCATTTAGTGTCTTAATTACTATTTATGTGTTGACGCATTGGCATTGCAGCCGACGTGTATTTGGTGCATGCTAGTGTGACTGATGTTTGTCACTCAATATATCGTATAATGGTCAACTAAGACAGTGAACATAGTATATTTTGGATGAGGTTTGAGTGGCTCTGTTAATTAGACCCAATTTCACTTCAGAAACAAGTTTACACTAAATTGTTTCTAGTCGAGAACTCTTAGTTGTAGTGAACCTTCGGCATCAATTATACAGAGAACTAGTTTCACTTTGAGTCCGGTAAAATGGTTTTTTTAAGGGTTTTGTCATCCTTGTTTATATAATAATAGTTTATGTTTGATGTAATTTTTATAGCGTTACATTTATTAATAGTTATGGTTTGTTTACTTTACTTCAAGTAGAAACTATAAATGATTTAATTTTAATTAAAATGTTATTTGTATCTTTGTAATTAGCGTAATATTTTACTGTAGTATGATTATGGCATAAGGCAGAAATGTACAAATATCTTTTTATTATTTCGAATTATTCCTCGTATTATTATTTTATAAATTATCAAACTATATAATCAACGTTATATATTATGTCACTGTTGTTAGTCTTATGAAGACTAATTATTCGATAATAGTATTATTTTGATATAGTTTTAGTTAGTATAGTTAGTTATATTTAGTTAGTTAGATATATAGATTAGTATATTATGTATATATTAGTCGTCATTTTTAGATTGATTAATTTCAAAATGTCGAAATAAATAGAATGTGCAATAATTTAAAATTGTCAGTATTATATCCTACCTGAAAATCTCTTGCCGTGGATTCTTTTTAATATTAATTGATTAATCGATTCTTTTTAACATTACTGTTAAAATGATCGAAGTGCTGATTTAAATCTGCAACTTCAAAACATATGACTTGGCAGAAGTTATTTGAACAGTTTCTCTTATGACTTATAATACAACTCTATGTAGTGTCTCGTGTACAATAGGACCACTAACGAAGATATTGTGTGTGTCGATCTTACCCTGTCCTGTCCTTTCCTCTCCGTACAGAGCAAGCAAGTTCGACTGGTGAAACAGGCGTTGGCTGACCCCCGCGGAGTCAACACTGGTGCCAAACAGAAGCTCGAGGACCAGTTGGCTCGGCTGACTCAAGAGAACTCTCAACTTGTGAGCTACACTCATTGTATATTATACGGAGATGATTTGTCCTTCGGGCGCCTTGCTTGAATTAGTGTGAAAACGTTGCTGGAAAGTTTGTTTTTCTTGTAATTGCACTTTTTTGTAAAATGTATAATTGTTTTTTGTTTCTGTATGATAACTAACTTTTGTCATTATTAAGAATTGTTTTTGATATTAATTTTTTCCGATTCGGTCTTCCTATTATTTAAAATTATTTGTGAAATGTATTTTTATACTATATACAAATATGGCATTTAGTTATATTTTTTTCAAATATTTAATCTTTATCCTTCTATTTTAAACATCATGCGCGTATAAAGTCTATAGTCACACGCTAACATTACTATTTGCAATTACAACGTTGTATAGTATTAGGTATGAGATAGCCACAATGTTTTTATAGAAAACCCAATAACATTTTTGTAAATAATTCCAACTTTTTAGACATTATAAAAAATGTGAAACTGAACTGTTCGGAGTGTTTTAAAATGTTCAATATTTAAAAAGAAGTTAGATTTAGAACAAGGTACAATGATATATACACTATTTTGTACAGAATTAAAGAATTGTGGGAAAATCCTTACGTCAGAGGAAGGTGTTAAACTTAGAAATAACATTTTATAGGCTATTCATAGTAAATATGTGTATTACTGGTTAACATTCAATACCAGCACTACCTCTGCTTCCAGAAGAAGCGGCGAGACAGCAGTGATTCCGCCTCATCGAGTGAATCGGACAGTAAAGTGGTCACGTTGAAGCATCGTAACGCGGAACTGATCTCACTGGCTCGTCGTCAAGAGGAGCATATCAAGAGTTTGGAGGCTCAGACCTCGGCTGTGGAGAAACAGGTGAGCTCAGAGGGCTGGTCCTGCTTCAGCTGACTGTTGAGTTTGCAGGTTCAGATCTTCTTATAAACAAAATTATAAATTGTTTTTAATATTAAACTTTTTATGTTGCTATCTAAAACCAAACTTTAGTTGAACCGTGTTAAAAAATAATATTTTTTAAATATTATTTGGCAAGTATTTGTTTATACTATTGTTACCAAAATAAGTAATATGTTTATTTAATGCAATTTTAATGTAATAATTCTTCAATATTAAACTTTTTATGTTGCTATTTTTTTGCATTCTAAAGCATATTGTTTTCATAATTTTCTGTGCTACGAATATATTTATTTTCTATGCTAGTCATTTTTTATATACAACTAATACTACATTTCTTGTTGTCCTTTATTTGTTGGTCAGATTTTATTGTGGAAGTAACTTTAACTCATAACATGTATTTTTTTTGCTTTTTGCAAGATTTTTTTGTTTGAAGATTATTTTACTTTGATTTTAATAAGATTTGAATTTATGAACATTAATAAAAAAAAGTATATAGTTGAAATATAGGTTAAATTATGTTGTTGTATAGTTATAATTTCATTATATTTATTTAAGACCTTAACATAAAAAATATAAAAAACCTAAATAAGAAAAGTAAGTTTTTTTTTTACTGTGGGATGCCTGTTAATTTCCGATACTGGGTTCTGGACCGGTTTCCTTCTGTTGGTTATTGCTGGACTGATCCTAGTTTTTGCTATCATAGGGATGTTTCAGTTTGTAGTATTTTAGTATTGTAGTCGCCGCTGAGGATCCTAAGTCCCGCACCTTATTAAGTTTCTACTGTATCTCTTTGGGTCAGCTTCTACTTTCGGTCCGTTTTGGTTTTG
>JAUZND010002334.1:0-12923 GCA_034780555.1 Coelogynopora nodosa
CAATATTTTAAAGGGGTCTCCCAGACCCCCCATGGAACTTGGTGTAAGTGCACAAGGCATGGAACTGCGCGTGTTAATAATTGTTTAAACCATTTTGAACCTGTTGTTGTGCTATAAAGGCAAATCAATAATGTGACAATTTGACCTATCTTTATTTATGTTCATAGGCTTTACTTAAAATGATCGTAATCGAAACGCTATTATCAATTGCTTAAATAATTTACAGTAACTATGTTCAAAATCGTTAACAATGTAAACAGTTTTATTATATTAATTTATATAATCACATATTGAATAATTTAGTAATAATAGATAACAGACTGCAAAAACTCATTAAAAAATAATATACATTTTTTAAATACTTTTTAGACAAATTTTACCGTATATTGCTCAATTAAATATAGAAATGTTACCGTTTCAATTAGACAAACATATTATAATACATAGGCGCCCCACCTCTTTCTCCTGAAGTTTGGTGAGCGTGGAAGAACTTTCGGAGCGAAGATGGGGCGACCGACGATTGTGCCCCGTTAGCGCCATCTGAAGAAAGAAAGGATCGCATATTATGACATTATTATAGACATCCAAAATATGCGAAAAAAATAGTAGTATCAGTAAACATTAATTTACCAATCAATTGGAATTAAAACTGTGACCTACAAAAATTTACTCTAAAGTATAGTTTAAAATAGATATTATATTAGATAATAGAGTATAATTATAACAATATATATTATATTGCGATTAATTATTACATGAATGTAATATTTATAAACAACTAACAGGTGTAGAAGCAAGTCAAAATACACAAACTAGAAAACACTAACTATTGACTCAACAAAGGAAAGTAAAATTGGACAACAGTTGTTAGCTGAAAAGTAATACTTGTCGAGCAAGAAATGCTTAGACATATTTTACTTTTGCATGACATATGAAATATTTTACTCAACTATAATTTAAATATTGTTTAACGTGAATATTTTGAATGTTAATGTAAGACCGTGTGATTACTAAAAAAATGGGTTTTTACAGTGAACAATCATCAGAATTATACTGACCAGGTTGCCAGCCGAGTTTGAGTGAACCCTCTCCTTCACCGCATCCCTCACTAAGGTACTGCGCGGCCGACGGTCGGTCTTCTCCGAGTCGGTGGTGGTGATGGCCTCTAGCCCAGTGGTTAGCCAGGACTGATGAGGAGGACCCCCCTGTCGCGGAGAGCCAACCGTTGAACTGGAGGTGGTCATTGCCCGGGCCACCTGCTGCTGCTGGTGACGGCGCGGTGCTGCCGATATCACCTCGGATACACTCCCGGATTCGGTGTCCTCGTCGTCGTCATCGGAGGTTGTGCAGGTATCGTAGTCGTGCTTCTGTTGGATAGATCAGCGTATCATAAGATGTAGAATATACAAGACAAGATAATCTCTCTTTTACATGGTCAATTATAAAAAAAATATGGTTATAATGAACATTAATATCGTGCTATTACTATGGTGCCTGAGGTTCAGCTGGTTATATATTTTTCTAGATCCTATTCATTACCTTATTATTTTATGCTATAACCTTCTAAGTAAGAGACTTTTGTAAAAAAATGTGAACATATTTTACCTTAGAAATAAACCATTAATTATATTTATATATTCTAAAAAAACTATACATTTTATTTTACATACAAATTTTATCGTACATCATATGGCATATGACTTTCCAAAACAATTACAGACATTAAATAATCTTCAGTAATGTCGAGAATTCAACTATAAGGACAATATTTTTCTGTTAGATTATTGAATCCAATTTTTGTAATTAAACAATGAAAGTAATTGATGATAATAAGTATTTACCTTTATTATAATGTATAACTATATATTTATTATATCATCCCGATTTTTTAAACAATAAAACAGAAGTGTTGCGAAAATATTTCTTTATATTACACAGACACCTTCAGACAATATAATAAAATGTCTGAATAATATAAACGAAGAGATATATTATAATATATTCAAATAATCGGAGGATACTGTTCAAATACTTTAATCATATATCGTCATACTGACTTTCATAATTTTCAGAAATTACATTTATTAATTTTTTTATGTTAAATTTGTCTATCTGCACAATAATATTGGAAAACATTTAGAAAATTCATTTGAGTTAGCGAATTGTTTCGAAGAGTTTTAGTTAGTACAGCAGGGTAATAATTATTAACATAAACATATTATGCCCTACTTATGATGCTTCAATTGTTATAAAATTTGGCTGCTTGTTTTATTCGATCTGCGTATTGTCTGAGGTGACTAATATAAATGCAACTGGAATGACCCTAATTTTTCGTTTTAATTGATTTTTGTTCTGTTTGCCCGAGTAAGCTGGAATTATGACAAAAATCAAATATACACAAAAATGTGTTAGTAAATCATTTACGTTATAATACTAATATCTATAATCAGCATGAAAATAGGGAAAAAACTGAATATATTTATTCCACAATTGATATTATTTGAAATCAGATGCAGGATGCAGCTTTTAAATAAAGCTTAAATAGTTTTTAACGTCCAATTTAAGCAGTGGTAATCATTAATTAGCGATAGCAAACTTACTCCTTTAGGACTAGTAGAATGATGTGATACATGATCGCCTTGACCATGCACGCTCAAATAACCGGTTGTTTGAACTATACGATCCGTTCCAACATCTTCAATCCAATCAGGCAGCCGGGAACCCTAGCACCATAAATAAAGGTAAAAAACATGTTCTAAAACTTACTCAACGTAATACGTCAATACTTACCGCTGATGGCTTCTCACTAGGCCGCTGTAAATAGAAAAAATATAACTGTTATTCACAAAGAAGAACACATTATTCAGTAAAAACTAACATACAAGATTTGGGGGAAGCGGTGGAAGTATACCGTCACTTGGTAAACTCTGAAATGGAGAATCAATGCTGCCCTGTTTGAGCATATTGAAGAGAGCTGTGCAGTACTGATTTCTTCGTTCTCTGTAAGAAACAAAAAATTATTCAAAAAGAGTATAGTTTAAAACATCAAATAAATTTTGAGATACTATAAAAGTAGAATATTGATTAAAAAGCTACCAAACAGCATAATCACAAAAACTAAGTATTATATAAATCTCACGGACATCTCATTCCGGTATTAGCTATATTTTATCACGAATTTTGGTTTTATTAATTTTTTAAAATAAAAATAATAGTAAATTACAGTAAATTAAGATCAAATTAGCGCGAGATTTATGTGCGCTTCAACCATATACAACATAAATATTTGCTGTGCTGTCTACAAAGAGTATAAAAAATAATAGTATTTAGACTAAAACTGAGAAAATAGTTCACCTCAAAACATATATATGTTTTCAGGTCAACGAATTTTTGAAAGTAGAGGTCACCATATATTTAATGATTTAAAAGCAATACACTAAATGCATTATGGTAAATATGTAATTAGTAATTTAATTCAAACTAATATTATAAAAATCATTTTAATAGTTTACCAATATTGAAAACAACATCCAGCCAATACAACAACATAGTTGAAAAACAATTAAACATACTTTTCGTTAGTAGATGAGGCATTATACTCCGTTAATTTCTTTATCCAAAGCCCACACAATTGTTTTTCTAAAATAAATGAAAATTTAGTTTAGAAAAGTTTATAATTTAATTAACATAACTATCAATAAAATCTTACCAGTTTTGGATGTAATAGCCAAATAGAAAGGCTTGATTAAGGCAATATAATCATCAAATGTGGTGTCAAGTTTGGCTAGACGAACGCCCTCATTATCGTCTCTAAGCGAAATCATTATTCTGCAAATTAAAATTTTCATCAAAAACGGAAATTACTGAAACTTTTACTCACAAATAAATTCTTTTTGAAAAGTTAATGATTACGTAAAATTTATAAAAAACTAAATATACATATTCAAACATGAAAAAATAATACTTTTTTTTCGATGGAAACATATATATGTTTCTTCTCTTTCTTTTTCAGTTATGATGGATAATACAATGACGGAGAATTATAGGGTTAATATAATGTTAAATATGCAATTAAATGTCAATATAATATAAAAATATCAATGTTTTAATTAGTTTGCAAACATAATAAATATGAAATAAACACATATTAGCTGCACGTTTGAGTAACACATTATAATTTCAGAGCATAAATATAACTGACAACAGAATAGTATAAAAGTTAGGTCTATGGGTACAGATACACTTTACAATTAAGCATTTACGTTACAAAACAACCAACATATCAATACACTCACATTAGAAGTAACAAAGCATTACAATAACGTATACATAAAAACGTTAATGAAATATACTATAATATAAAACTATATATAGCCTGAAAACCAGTATAAAATTATACTAAATAACAGAGCATTACACTAAAAACAGATAATTGAATAAGAATTGGAATAAAGATAAAAATAAAAATGTTAAAACGACGCACATATTACAACGAAAAAAGATACACAATAAGATAAAAAACAATAAAAATTCATTTTATTTTAATGATTTTATAGAATGTGTATTTATTCAATCATTATTGATATAATATAATTAACAAACTTTAACTAGTTTAAGCACATACTATGGATGTTCCCTAATTATTTTAGTTTGAGATAAACTATTTTTTCAAATAATTAAAAAATTAAGTATGTAATAGATACAGTTTTCATGCTCCTTTTACTAGTATGTTATAATATATATTAATTATAAACTCTTGAACTGTAGAAAGTGTGCCTCTTAGAAAACTTTTCTTATATCTGTGTACTAACTTTCAATTTTTTTTATTGAAAGAGATATTTACTTAAATAAAGTTTACAAAACAATTTTAGACTAATAAAAGAAAATAAATAGTTTAAATGATAGGATAATATTCAATGAGAACACAGCAGCTCAGAAAATTTCTAAATTTGTTGAGAAAAGTCATTAGAATGTTCTAATGGAAAAATATGGATTGTAGACGAAAAATACATAAACAGCATATTTTCTATATGATGTAATCTATTTATATCTAGATTTAACTAAATGAAAGGCAGTTTGTAAAATTATATAACATTAGAAATAGCAGAAATATTTACTATGTATTTCTTGGTTTATTGGAATAACAAATGTAGGAATTTCAATTATTTATTAGAAAGCTAAAATTAAGCATTTTATAAAAACAAATGATGACATAATGATTGTATAATACATGTAATGTATATTAATCAGTAGTGTGGTTCAAGAAAATGGAACTAATATTACCTATGTTTTTCAACAATCCATCATGATATTTTATATTAACAATTTTTTAATTAATCAAAATATGTTAATAATGTATAGTACATTTTAGTAACTAATAATATAAATTTAAAAAGATATATTAATTATTCAAATGATTCTCAGCAATATTAATTTTATATTAAATTTAGTAATGCTTTTATTCACCCTGTAAATAAAAAATAGTGATGATTTTTTTTGTATAAGTCATATATATTAGATTATAAGATCACATATAGCTGTGTGGTAAGTGTTAAATATCACATTATTTGTGTTAGCCAATGATATTGTATTGTACCTATTACATTATTTAATTAATTCCTAATATATCAATATTGTCACCTTTAGAAACTACTAAATTCTAGAAAAAATGACACAACTGATACCCCTGTAGTCAGAATAACTTGTTCTATAAACAATTGCTTCCCAAAAAAACCGAACATATTATTAATGGTATGTCTTGTCACATAATAAACACATAAAAAATGTGAGAAGTTAAAAACTAATCTGTACTGAACATACTATACAGAGTTGTTTACAATTTAATAGTAGTAATATTTGATGTTTTGATTAAATATATATATACATATTTATAAATATTGGCTTAAAATTACTGACTTTAATTAAAAAGATTATATTCACTAAATAATGACAGTATGAAAATTTATGATGACCAATTCACTTCTGCCATCTTTTTCAATTTAAGCCAAACATTTTAAAACATTTATTTCATTGGTTAATAATGAATAAAATTATGGTTTATTTTACTTTTATAGATTAAAAATTATTTAAATAAATATTAACTTGAAGCATACATAATACGATTTTCATCTGATTAATTTTAGAATAAAAATTTTAAAAAAAGAAATAATAAAAAATGTATTCTCTAGATTATATAAATGAACTTTATCTTTTTTGATTTTTCAGTAATAGCCATTATATTAAAGCAAATGTTATATATATTAAATATTTTGTTAACCATAACCATGAACTTTCTGATTATAGCTTTAAAAATGTCAAGTGTTAATAATCTAATTTTAAAATAAATATGTACCATTTCAAATGGTATATATTTAATTTGAAATTAAATTTTAGTAGAAGAACGTTACTGCATTAAACCTTCAGTGCATATATAAAAAAATATGTAAGATTAAAAAATATTTAAACCTGGTGGAGATAAAAAAATCAATTTAGCCTAAGTAATTAAATACCTATACCAATCAATTTATATCATGTAAGATAAAGGATATGGGTTAGATAAAATATAATAAACTGTAATTAATTTGAATAAAAACAAAACAAATTGTCTCCAATGTAACAGGTTATCAGAATAATATGTGTATTAAAAAAATTTAAATTCACTTATTAAGAAAGCAGTTTCATACAATGCTTAAAAATAGTTATAACAATTTTAAACAAATACACATTAATTGCAGCAGAAGTTAAAATATAATGAATAAAAATAGTGATTTAATGAATTAAATAAATCTAATAGATTGAAATACATATGATTAACCTAAGCATAATGACTGATTTATATAACCTGTTCACCATCAGCTTGACATGTACAGCTGAAATAACCTGTTCATAAAAATCCTATTAAACTGTTTTATATACATGTACATAATATACAACTTACATTACAGAATTTTTAATTATATATGCATATATATATATTATTAACATATCAAGTATTATTTATCTATATACTACTTTATGTAATAACTTCATTTACATTTATATACACATGCTATATATATTGTCACCTTTCTAGAAAAGACATGTAAGTGTATTTTTTTAAATTTGTGGATAATGCACCAGTGGTGGTTGCATCGCTTTTCTAAAAAAAAATTATAGATTGCATTTACGTTTTTGAAACTGTACAATAAAATAAGTGGATAATAATTTTAGTAGATAAATAAACTTGTTTCCAATTCTTAAAAAATTAAAATAATTTCTCGAAATGCACTGATGTGTCTTTGCTAGAAATGTGACAAAATATATATAGCATGTTAAAAGAGTAATTACTTATTTTTATATAATAAAATTACTTTAATAAAGTAAAATGAAATATATTTTTAATTACTGCTAAATAGTAAATAATATAAAATAAATATTAAAATATTAAATATTTAAAAAATATAAATTTCAAAAGTCATACTCAATTCAAATAAATATAGGTATATAACATATAATATAATAAATTTATAAAAATATAGGTCAATAATATAATAATAGTTAATTATAATATGATGTATGTTTAATTAAAAAATAAATTTTAAAATCCCAATAAAGCTTATATTATATAAAACAAACCTAGAGATCATGGAATAGTAATTTAAATTTTTAGATTTAAAAGACAGTCCATGAAACCTAAAATGTAAAATAATTAATTACTATAAAGTATTGATTTAGTTTTATCAAAAAATACTAAATGTAAGGATAACTAATAAATTTAAATATTTATTTAAAAGAATAAAATTATTTCAGTTAATAATAAATTAACAATAAATTAAAATAATTTATAATAAATATTTAGTTATTAATAAAAAAAATTGTTTATATATAAATTATTATTAATCATTAATTATAAAATATTAACTAATTTATGAAATTTATATAATTATATATATATAAATATGTATATATTTAACTATTTATTATTAACTTTGTTAACTGTTCAGTAATTGTCATAAAGATTTTATATGTTTTAAAATATTGTATTTTAATTTCTGCAACTATTCCTTTAATGATAAAATATTGTTATTAATATTATATATTTTTAATGTTTAGTAATAATTTAATTAACTGTGATTTGTTTTTATTATTTGTTTTATTTTTTAATTCAATATTTTTAAATAAATATTACAAATTATTTTATATTAAATTATAATAAAATATATTTAATTTTCTAAATAATTAATTTTAAGATTAATAAATAAATAATTTCAATAGTAATTATGTTATACACATAATTAAAAATACCTATAATATTTTTTATAATTATTAATGGTATTATTTTATATTATGTTATAAGGAAATTTAATATTTAGCTTTTCAGTAAATATTAATGTAAGATATTTCATACTTATAGAAATAATTAACTTTATTTACATAGTTTAAATTTAGATATAATACAGTTAATAAATCTATGGATTTAAAGTATTAAATTCAATTATTATTATTAATAATATTTTTTGTAATCATAATTTATATATATAAAAATATAATTATACTTTTATCAATATTTAAATAAGATTTAATAATATTTTATTTATATAATGTATATTATTTTTTAATAAAATAATTAAAGTCACTTATTTATAGTTTTATTTTTAAATATTGATAATTAATATTATACATATTATTCTGAAATTATTATTTTAATTTGCCAACCTTATTTTTTTCAATTAATTATTTTACTAAATTATTATGATATAAATATTAAGTATTACTTAATTATATTTAAATTAAATAATGTATTAAAAATAAATAATTACATATATTTAGGATTATTTTAAATAAATCCAGAAAAATAACTTTAATCAATGTAATACAAAATTAATAGATATATTGCTAATAATAAATTATCAAATTTATTTAAATATTTCAGATTGAATTTTGTCTTTGTATTTTTTAATTAATTTTTTAATATCAGAGACAGAGTCAGACTTTAAGTTCAGTCTCAGAGATTTATCTATCTATGAAAAATTCAAAAATTATATATTAACAACTTATGTAAATTATAATAAAAATATTTACTCTTAATTATATAGAATCCACTACAAAGTATAAAATATTGTATATAAACTAATAATTGTCTGTATAAAATGATGTTATTATATTATAATAATGTCTGTGTATATCATATTCCTGTAATAAGTAATATTCGATCATGTAATAAGTTACTTACTTTTTTCATTAAATTGTATTGCAATATTATTAAAAAATGCTAGGTTAAGGATATAATCTTAATTTAATACTAGAACAGAAGTTTATATATTTTAATTGCTCATGACAGTTGTGTGATTCAATAAGATTCAATTTATATAATCATGTCAGTTTGACACAGTTAGATTTATGCCATCCAATCAGTATCAAAATTATTGTCATAAAAATGTGGGTGCACATTATATGAATAATATGTGAGTTATACCAGTGGTATAAAATATATTATGTGTATGTTAATAGAAAATGTGAGTTTTAACAAAAAAATTGTATTAAACCAATTGACAGTGTGTTAAACTAATTGATTGTGTGTTATACCAATTTATTGTGTTATACTAATTGATTGTGTGTTATAACTTATAACAATGGATTGTGTTAATATAGTAATTGACTGTGTGTTATACCAATTAACCAGGCATTTGTTATACCAAATATGTCAATTTGTGCATTCTACCAATTAATACACACATATTTGTGTGATATACCAGCATAAAGTTGTGTTATACCAAATATGTTAATTTGCTTATTATACCAAATACTACCTTCTGATTGGCTAAGTGATTTATTTATAGTTGCCATTGCAGCTTTATTTTAATAATAAATTGATTCCAGTAGAACTTTAATTATATAATAATTTAAAAATCTATTATTTAGTATCTTTAACATTATATTTATTACGTATCTAGCTTTAAATACAACTTTTAGTAATATTGTTAAAAATAAAATTATTCATGAATTAATAATATTAATAATAGTAGTATAACACAGAGGTTTTGAATTTAATATTATTCGGACGGCGTATAGATTATGAACATATGTAAATCTATCAATATGTACTATTAATCATATAATTACAGCAAATATCAACTAAAATCTCACAACATTGTAGCATATTACCTTACAAATTATACTTATTTGTTTACAATTGCTATGACTCTGTCGTATTTAAATATGCACCAATAATATATAAAACAAATCAATTTAATAAAACAAAATAAAATTCTCGTTAAAAAATGCTTTCGTTGTATAAATATATATAATCAATTAAAACGAAAAAAATCCAGGTGAAACCTACGGGGCATGTGCCCCTCAAAAAATGTTGGCGCTTTTGAACTAGTACTGCGTGTGTATAAAAAATACATTTTATGAATAGTTTCGCCGCGGTACTTACACGTTAAACTTTATATTATTTCAAAATATTGAGTCGTTTTTACATGGATGATATGGAAAAAATATCTAATTGTTTTAATAACTCATAATACCTACAGTGTAGGCTGTAAACTATAATTCTATTTTTAAAACATTGAACTAACATCCCGATGCGCCTGCCGTAGGATTATATTTTATCATGATTCATAAAATATCTTCATCGTGTTTATAATATAAAGTTTACGATTAATAATAAAAACTATTTATTACGATATGCATTATCAATCAATATTGAACAAAGTAAAATTACATTCTATTTTGCAGCTAAATACTCGTATTAATAATTAATAAAATTATAACCTCCGGTTAACATAATCATACAAAGTTTAATATAGTCAAGCTAATACGTTGTATAGTTTATATATGCCTGATAAAATATTCATATTCACATTCACACAAAACTTCTCAACACAGCATAGTCCTCATGGGTGTAGCCCTATAAAATAAATGTAAACCTACTTTCTTTGATATTTGGAAGTCAATTGTGTCTGTAACATATGAAATTAATAATGAATAATTTATGTTTATATATAGCTACAACAATTATTCGACTACAATATAGAGGATGTCAGAAGCACTGAGAGGGGTCTATAGGAACTTACGTGTTTTCAGATTAGTTTTAATATCACTATAGATATAGTATGTAAACAAAAAGGCAAAGAAATCTAATTTTTTTGTCGCAGCAACAGAAAACGATGATTACTAAAATGCCAACATTTCGACGTACGTATGTTGAGAAATCCTGCATTGGATAATCGAGTATGTGTTGAAGGGAAATTAATGGAGCTGTAATGTATCATGCAAGTAAGTAAGTGCTACATCATTGATAGAGGATTTTGTGTACAAGAACAATCACCTTGAAATAAATTATTTGTTCGACAAGTAACCAACTATTGCGCTTATTCAAAAGAGGTGTTGGTGTTGCTTTCCAGGTAGCCGATGTAACCTGCGTAGTAGACTGCGCAACTGTATCAACCAATAGCTGGTAGATTTAACAACTGATGTGATATGAAACCTGTTGTTTAAATGTTTATTGAAGATAACGCTAAGGTTGAGGGCTTCTTTTACAACAGCTAGCTCTATCACATTAAACTTCAATGATATTAGTAGTTAATGAATTGGTTTACAAGAGTGAAGGATAATGTTGAGTTTGAGTATATTTACCACCATTCATTGATATATGCTTTCAAAACATTGCTCAATGAGTTCTATAGAAATGGCTGGTTCAGCTGATAGGAAAACCTGCCAAATCTGCGTTTCATCTGCGTAGGTATACGTGGCAATTGAGACAATGGGAAGAAATTACTAGACCAAGAAGTGTCGTGTAGGCAATAAACAGAATGGGACACATGACGTTTCCTTGAGGGACACCAACATGAAAGTTGTGCTACTTAGATTTCAATGTACCTGAATAAACACAAAATGTAATTCTACTACTCAACTAATAGTCGTATAACAAATTTCCCGCTTTTCCAGTAATTTCAAACCCTTTAATGTGTACATATCAAAATAGTATGATTAACGATATCGGAGGCTGCTGACAAATCGAAAATAATAAGGGGAACAGTGTGGTTTTTGTTAAGTTCCTAAAGTATGCTGCTTGATATGTAAAGAACAGCAGTTTTTTCGATGTACTTTTTGCAAGATAAGCTGATTGACGCTGACATAGAGGTTATGACTTGACATGTGTTCATGTAAGCTATAGCTGCAACCCGTACGATAGTTTTTCCGTAGATAGGCTTTAAACAAGACGGTAATTATTCATGACATTCTTAACAAGAGCTGGTTTCTTTAATAATGATGTTAATGCTGCACAAAAGTATCTAATTGGGAAGGAAGATCCGTAATGGGATTTGTTCATCAATGTCGTGAGGAATGGGACCAATATTGGTAGACAATAAAAAAAAACATTACTTGGTAGAAAGTCCATCTAACTTGGATACATTTTTAGACGAGCAAGACAATAATTTCAAGATTTTTTCTATATTAGAAGCTCTTATTTTTTAAGTATTGGTACAAACATGTGGAGGATTACGATAGGTAACAGTCGTCATAGCAAAAAGAGAATATTTTCAATTTTCGAGACAAAATAGTCTGCACGTTCATTAACAGGATTGGATGTTTCTGATAAAGGAGATGCTGTTGATGGTATAAGCAACTTGTTTACAGTATTGAAAAGATTTCGTTGAGTAATAATCTTGTTTTGCAGCACGGATCATGTTGGTGACGTTTAAAACATATTGCTTTGAAACGAAAGTGTAACATCACAATAACAACCTTTATTATGTAGAATAATGCTTATTATACGACTAATATTTTTTAGCATAATTTATATTTGAAATAACCGTATGGCTTGTATTATGCCAAATAAATTACAACAACTATATTACCGGCTAATATTTATAAAATATAACTTACTATTTTAGTATTTCACAAAATTTAACCTATAATTTGACTTCTGAAATTTA
>JAUZND010002335.1:0-12923 GCA_034780555.1 Coelogynopora nodosa
TGTTTTAATAACTTGTGATGATGTTTCTTTCTAGCTTTAATGGCGGCCACCATTAATAGGTGCTTTTCTTTAGACTTAGAGATACTTAGAGTTTTTTGGTTATTTTCTGATGCCTTCAACAACTCTTCCTGATATTGTTTTAAAGCATTCATCATGTTGTGGGATAACTTGGAGTTCACTTTTTCGTAGGCAACGTCTGAACATTTAAAATAGTTGACTGATGATTTTGACTTGGCCTTGAGGCCATACGTTATTGTCTGAATAGCGCTTAGACTGGAAACATTCAAACGGCTGGACTGGGGATCTAAGATATCTCCCATAATACTGAACGTACTTTCAACTGCAGGTCCATGAAAACACGTAGGTACTCTAATTTCTATGTAATTAATAAAATATAAATACAATATGTAATATAATATACATAAAGGAAATAAATAAATAAAATACTCTAGAGGGTTGGGAGGCAACAATTATTGATAACCCTCCCCTTGGCACTGAATTTTTATTGCAGTTTTGAACGATTCTTAAAAACGATCCATTTGAACTCAAAAAATAGGAAAAAACGGAAAAAATCATATCTGATATTATTATTTTAAACTTAAACCTATACACAATACATTTTAATGTGAGCATAATTTTTAAATGTATATATTCTGATGAACGTGTCAAGAGAATTTTAAATCCGTAGTTTTAATGAATTCATAGAATAATGCCTAGAAATTTAGTAACAAAAATAAGTGAAGAAATACATGTCACCAGTGACCAGTGTTTCTTTTTAAATCAAACAATATTTCTAAATTGTGTAGCATAATTTTTTTCTCAAAAAATATATGGAGAGATTTTATGAAATGTAATATATACAATAATAGGAATCACAATTGCGTAAAATCAAATAAAATTATAAACTCAATTTTAAAATTTCAAAAAGAAATAACAACCGTTACCACGTTTTAGCTCATTACTGTTATCATGCCTGTCATCATTTTGAATTTCATACAGAAAAAGGTTATATGCCCATAATTAGTAAAATCAAAAGATAGATCTAAAAGTGAGAAAAATATTAAAGGAAAATAATATACAAACAAGTAATAGGTAATAAATAATAAACAAATATTTTCATTTACTATTTAAATCCAAAACGAGTATAAAATAGACTAGCTAACAACATCTGTGAGATATTTACACAGATTTCAAACCAACCAAATAAAACCCGAATAAGCTTTTCTTTAACAGTGAAAGCTACAAAAAGTAAGTTAAGTAACCAATGATGATCATATTCTAATCTCTCAATTAAAAGAAGTGTTTACCAATAATTCAAGATGATGGTCATCATAGATGTTGGGCTTTCTGGGACGAATGACAGTAGCATTGGCCGGGAGGTTTTGCCGGTTGAGAAGTTGACAGATTGAGGACGGAGAACTGGTTGGTCGGAGAGAGCCATGTACCTTGGCATCGTACTGAGGCAGATAGAATGAGGAGAGAGAAAAATATATAATTAAATATTTAGCTTAAGTTGTACATTTAAAATGTGTGGTCATAAAATTAGTGTTCCGAAAACTGGTTTTTTTCGGCCATATGTGGCCGCTTGACTATAGAGAAAAATATACTATATCCGTAGCGTATATGTAAGTTGAGATACATACTTAAAATTATTGTCTAACATTAATTTGCAACTATGGCCGCTGAAGCACACTTTAACGAGTAAATGTATTTACTGATTACAATAGAAGATTTATTTATTCAATTTTTATAGTAGTTATCGTGGAAAATCGAAGTTACTATGTAGCTTTTTAAAAATGATACAAAATTAAGATAATTTACTCACTATTGTTTGCTGCTTATTTGTTTGTTATGAACAGGCCATCATTAGTACTGGCGTTATCATTAATACTAAACTAGGCCTAAGCAGAGAGTTTAAGGCAATGGGTATATAATATTATTAGTAATTACTATTAACCCTTACTTCTTATTATTGAAATAAAACTTAGTTTGGTTAAATTGATTGAAACAGTGTCTAATTTTTAATAAAATAAAAGAAAAGGTTTCACATTAGAATATGAATTATGACTGAAGAAAATTACCGATTTGAATGTGGTTCTAAAATGTGGTCTCTACAATGTGGTTCTACAAGATATTAATTATGACCAGAAGTTTAAACGTTAACTCTTCGTACGTGGACATACTTTGTAGAGTTCTCTACGTGGAGGGTGGGGGCTGGAAAACCCAACTTCCTATCATCTGATTAAGCTGAAATAAATGCTATAACTTTTGTTCAATGCAACCAATTGACTTGATTCTTTTTGCACCTGATTCCAGATCACGAGATCTATATTTGTTGATATATTTTTTATAATTATACTACTTATACAAATAAGCTATACGTAGTATAAATGGTATTTAAGTATTATTTTAAATTGTTGGTTATTTTACTAAATAATTACAATAATCAAGTTAAAGGGACATAAGTTACGATAAACTTATATTTTGTATTAATGTTGTAAGTTTCAGCTCCTAATATCTTCAGCAAGTATGAAAACCCAGGGGGGTTTAAAATGGATTCTTTTTTCTGGTATGTCAAAATATTCGAAATTATTTCTTTTATATTTTTTAGTTAGATAAAAGTATTTTAGCTACTGAGTAAAAAAAACAGGGTCATACGTGTTATAGATAAATCCAAAACTTAATTTCTTTGAGAGAAAAAATAGGATACCCCCCCCCCCCCCATGTACGAAGGGTTCACAATTAGTCAATTAACAAACAATTCTTGTAGGTAGCAAAACAGGAGGCAGTTCTTGGGATATTTGACTCTATTTAGCAAAATATTTACAATCATTGTCTTAAACAGGTACCTATAACGCGTAGGCCTACGCACTTCCTGTTGACTATTTAAACAATAGAATCAGTGTATCACGAATGTTCTTGTAAGTGCTGTATACGCCAAACTGATGTACCATATATTGATCGAACTACAACTTCCGCGAGTAATGCGGGATGTAGGATGCATGACTGTTTGTTCATTTTAAAATATGTACGTTATAATTTACCAGTTATGCGCGTACACAAGCTAAACTTGTTAAACAATCTCAAAATTAGCAGAATATCTGTAAAAAAAAAACCATCATGAAAACTAATAGATAAAAAGACATTCCGAATGTAGTTCTCATAAAGACTGTTATCGATTTGTTTACTCAAGATGACCGAACAACTATAAAAGTAAATATATAACTGAAATACCTAGCTATTAATATTATAATTAATGCTGTTTCATTCGCGTTAATATAGGCCAAGCAAGTATTACAGAAGTTGAAGTATTGTATGTATTTGTCAAACAATATTTCTTTTGAAATACTCACACAAACTGTTCAGACAAGCTTTTATGTAGACAACTGTAATCAATATAATTAGTCTTACGTCTGAAGACATTTATCATTGTATAATTTGGGAGCGTATTTAAAAAAAAAGTATACATTTAATAAAATTAACTATATTTTTATCGTGTAGTTCAAAATTAGATTTTAGAATTAAGTTTTGATTGCTCAAAACTTATAATCAATAAAAGATTTGTAAGAAACATATATTTATTTGGCAGAAATGGCATAGAAAATTTAGCTGTAAAATAACAGAAAGATATTATAATGTAATTTGAATTCATATAAAAACGTTATCAAAAAACGTGGAAATCTACCTCGAAAAAAGTAATCATATATGAATGATTCTGTAATTATCTGATGATTTCTACTACTTACAAACCAGTTTAAAAGTGATTTGTTAAACAAATTTTTTATATTTAATTATTTAGTTTGATTTAATTGAACAGAGGTGATAGCAGTAAATACAAATTAAACATAATTAATAAAACAATTAATAATATATTGTTTCAACTAACTGTAAAATATAAGCTGAATTAATTACCAAGTTAACCCCTTTTATTATAGTGTATCCATATTGGCTTTATTTTGATATGAAATCTTCGTAGTGTTTTAATATACAATACACTTCGTCTTTTCTAACATAAAAAAATTAAAAACAGATATTATGATATACCCAAAAAATGAGAATTTAGAGAAATATTAAAATATAAGAAAACTTTTGAGTCACCCGATTTCACGTTGACACACTTTCTATAGTCAAAAAGTTCAGGTTTAGTATCTGTATATTAACTAATAGTAAAATAAGTGTTTCTATATTATTTAATTTATTCATAGTTAATAAAAAATATATATTATATTTATTATGATTTCTCATTCCGAAACCAAATGTATGAGCAGTATATTATCAAATACGTTAATTGTTTACATTCAGAACATAGTCCATCAAAGAGATCCACCTCCCAATACCACTCCGTCTCGGTAAATTGGGATAAAGGACGAGGATACGAAATTAAAATATATTTATAGTATACTTAATGAGATTTGATGATATTATATAAAAGGTTATTTAATTTTTTTTTATTAATAACGTTTCATATTGATTTAATTGTTTTGTAAAGTATGAATTATGTCTGAGAATATTCTCGGATTTCAAATGTTGCATTGCATTATATATTCGATCCTCGTCCTGATGACATTATCGATCCAACATAATTATGAAAACCTCGTATATAATATTATCCTATACATATAAAGACGATAAACAATAAGTGCTAACAAGTTAATCTTGCCTAAATAAAGGGAGTTCAGTAAATGATAGAATCCAAGAAATAACCAAATAGAACCCAGGCCAAGCAATCATTTTGCTTTGTAGGCAAGTGACGTACTTCTTCGATTTTATTGCTGGGAATCCAGCCCTTCTGCTTGGTAGATTGTGACCGACACTGAGTCCAATCCTTTTTCTGCTGAATGAAATCCATCAATTCTCCACGTTCCACTGACAAATCGTCTGGATTCTAGTACAGTGCAAATAAAGTCGATTGAAGAGATAGTTCAATAAGAAGAAAAAATTACAATAAAAAATATTGCAAATAGATTTCCGGTTGAAATATATTTAGTGTCATTTAATTAATGTTATGTTAAAGGACTTGAGGTGCATAGAGACCAAACAATAAAAAAGGGATTCTGATAAAAGCTCCATTATTATTTCTGTATCTGAAACAGTAATGAATTTAAATTCATTATTTAAAACTAGTATGTTATAGAAATTTCAAAAAATGCAAAACAAATATATTAACTTTAAGTGGCTCTAAAAATGAAACATCTAAGAATATCTTACTGATATTTTGGATTATATATTTTTATATATGGGGTAACCCATGGTTAAAATTTTAATAAGTTCTCTTGATATGTGCCATAGACTTTTCTTGAATTTTGTTGTTTCATGCTGGAATGACCCTTTACTGAATTTATGTAAAAATTATAATCTGGGTATATTGTTAATGTAAAGTCACTGATAGCGAGTCAGCTAATAAATGTTAACCTCACTTAAATTGGAAGTTTTTACTTAAGAAATATATATAGCATACAATTGAACGACAAAAGCAGAATGAAAAAATAATCAGAAACAAATTCCGAAATTATCACGATTATCATTAAAATATCACCAAATTATCATCACGAATTCTATGTAGGCCTATGGGAAGGCTCCCTATAATATAATATATGTTTTAAATAGTTTAAAAAGGACAGTATATAATAACAAAGTCGAGCGCGCAACCTATACATTATGTAGATATTATACTATCAGTAACGTAAAGCATTTTCTTTAAAATGTTACTGGTTACATAGTCTACAATTCTGCCTTTGTAGATTTATTTAGACTAAACTAAAACTGACTAAAATGAAGTAACACACGTACCTGCGCCTCATACTTGTATAGTGCTATAGAAACCCACTTTGGAGCCTGTAAAAGAACAATACATTCATGTCGTGTACAAGAAATGGAGGAATATTAATATTAGATAAAACAAAAACTTACTGGTTGATATAATTTTGAGTCCCCGATACAAGAATTTCGATAATATTCAATCAAATCGACCATGGCCTCAAATTCACGTTCTCCAATCACAAAAGTTGGCTTCCACCCCTCTTTTCGCCTGATCAGATATCTATTGATTCGTCGATTTTCTCTAAATATAAAACATGCACAAAATGAAATATTGCCTGAAATGTTGGTTACTGAATCGGCCATTTAAAAGGAAACTGAATTGATATAAAATATTTAGATATTATAAAAAAATTATTTTATTGTAGGACAATAATTCCTGCTAATAATTGCTAGCGATTAAAAACGTTATGTTTCAGAATTCCATAATCTAACAATGTTACCAAGTCACATACAAATGATACCCACGTATGCGTACGTATGTACGACATTAGAAAATTAATAACTATGTTCCTCAATGTTAAAATAATTAAATTTACCAAAAGGTATAGAAGTACAAATAAAGTAATAATTGACGATAATAACTTGTTTATATTTTGAGAAATCTGACTTATCGTGGTCCATATATTTCATAACTTATTAATGCTAATATATCATATGATTTTTCTTAAATAGGCAAATTTATTAAAAATTAAAAAAACTGAAAACCTTTCTTTAACCAGCGCGAAATGTGGGTATGTTAGGGTTCCTTGTTGCAACCGCAAAGTGACTTACTTGACTGCAATGACGAAGCCACCCCTGTGTGTGTTGCTGTCACGAACCAAATACGACCCATTTGGAAGATTCACTAGAATCTTGTTTGAGGTCTCACGAGTGATTTCTCCAAAATACCACCTGAAAAGTATTATTCGAATCAATATATTGAGCAGTTCACATATAAATTAAGCATATTCATTAACAGTAAAAAGGCCAATAACTTACATGATTAATTGAAACTTTCTAAATATTATTGAAATTTTGAAACACGGGCTAAATATCGATTATAATTATTTTCTTTTTTAAAATAAATTTCTTTAAAAAACTAAATATATTGTTTTACAGATTATGAAATAATTGACATTAAACCGGATAGATATACATTAAAAAAACTTTGAATTTTGATAATTTCTATGTGGCCAATGTGTTAAAATTCAGCATTCATCAGTGGAATACTTTTTAAAACTCAACCGAATATCAACCATGTGTAACTTTACCTATCCAATTAATTTTTTGGTCATTCAAAACCGATTTTTCGGTCGGCTTTCTACTGTTAATAATCATAAATAAAATGCAAACATAACATTTATAATTATGAATGCATATCAAGAACATAATTTTTAAGTACATACAACTTTATTAAACTATAAAAACTAAGTCTAATATAAATCTAACTAAAGTTATATACATGTTTTGAGCCACGCCATTTAAATACAGAGAAATGTATTGCATAAATTAATAGAACTTAATATAATTATGTCACAAAATAAATAAATAAATACTTACAACAATTTCCAGCAATACATTAAAATAGGCAGACAAAAAGATAAACGAAACTCTGTTGAACATAGATTTAACTTATTTTTTTAATTTAAGATTTAAAAAAACTATCTTATTTAAGTACCTATGTACAGATTTATTAGTCTTGGAGATAACTTATGGATAACTGATTTGTATTATAGTATATGTAATAGTAGTTTACACTTTAATATGCTTTAATTGAACTTATAAATAACTATTTGAATATGTATTTACATAACTGAAATTATAGTTATAAAAGAGAATCAATATAATAATATTATATAAATAGGGAAATAAATTATAATAAATTTTAAAACATATAAAAATTAATTACATATATATATATATATATATATATATATATTTGACTTGGTGGATAGTTACTGACAGGTTAGGTCTTGTATTAAAACTGATAATAAAATAAACTAATAGCTATACAAAATAACTGTAAATTGAAGGTAATCTTTCAAATTTTCTTATGTTAAAAACAATTAAAGTCAAATAATAAAATTGTATTTTGATGAATATGTATTACAAGTGTATTGTTTAATTTCAGTGTGCTTTATTTATAAATATTACATTGAATTAAACACTAATTTTGTTTCAAACATAACAAAATTTGAAGAGGTCATGCAATTATTTTCGCCTATCACAGTCAGATTTTTAATTCATGTACTGACTTATTCTTTAACATTTCGAAAATTCTCAGACTCAGACAATGGTTTGGAATCCAAGAAACAAACTCTAAAGTTTTTTATACCAGCATGATTATTAGGTTATTCTTCTACAATACATACTATATAGAAACAATGTTTTATATAAATTATTATAGATAATAATATATTTGTTTTAAGTAATATTATGACAATTCTCTTTTTTGTTGTTACAGTTAGTAAATTTACAAGTGAATATTTTATCAATCAAATATACTATTATTTATTGTACATATTTTATTATTATATAAATGTTATTGCACCCAAATGGTGGCATCCAAAAGTCATGCCCTGCAAATTATATGTATATAGCATTATTTGGGTACAAATAAAAACATGGGAAATAGACTCATATCTGCATTATAATATCTAACAGATATATTAAATTATTTAACACAAGAATTAGATATATACAATATTAATAAAAAGACTGTAGCTAAAATAATCAAATTAAAATATATACTATTGAAAAGGCATAATAATAATATGGTAGAAATAATTCAATAGGATGTCTAGGTTAACACACTATCAATCAATACTGTTATCATTTTTAAGCTGTTTCTTCACTGTGAACAGACTTCCCAACTTCAATTTTTCTTTTTAAATATTATGACCTAATTTTCAATTGTTGATTTTTGGAGCTCTTCTTTTCTTTCAAGAATTACATTAGCTGCATTCACACAATTGATATTGCCTCTTGTAAAATTGTCATTCCCTTAATTCTGAGTGCATTTGCTTTGGTTTCAAGTAACTTCAAACTGGGATTATCAACAACTGTGGCAACTGCACTTCTGGGTGGATTACAGTAGAATTAAACCTTACTTATTTTCTGATTTAAATTAGTCTTATGTATACATAACTAGCATTCTTCACAACTTTCAATACTGTTAGGCTGTGATAGGCTGTTTGGAATGTTGTGCATCATGCCTTTTCAGAAATGATGAAGTACTTAGCATAATACCCATTAAGAGTTTTATCAGATAATCATGCTCTTTAAGAGGTCACTATGAGTTTGTTTGTACTAAAAGATTGTTTTACATCAGAATTTCCATATGAGAGTCAGGCAGAATTTTTAAAGAAAAAATGTATGCCCACAAATCCAATGTTTGCTGTATATTGCTATCTCCTTCACTTTAATAAACTGTTTCAATATCAATAACTGCCTGATGAAAAGAAAGTAAATACCATTATTCAGGTAATTTTTCAATAACTTTGAAACCCTTCCATTCATCACAAAGTTGTATCAATTTTTAAGCAAGAAAACAGTTTGATGGCTATAGCTAGACTATTTAATGAATTTACTTATTACTCTTCTGTTCTGGCAAGGAAATACAAAACCCATAAACCTCTCAACTTAGTATTTTTGAGAGGAACAATCTTAAGGAGAACTGCTTCTTTAAAAAAGTGTTTGGTTTTAAACAGAAATAATGTAAAATCCAATTCTGAAATGGCATAATCTAAATGTATAGCTTTTAAAGTCTTCATTACTCCATGGCCAATGATTGGAACTTTCAACTTGTTTTCCAATGTATGTGTGCTCCATTGTGAACTCCAACAATATATTTTTTCACAAATCTACAAAGTAATGTCAGGATCAGAGTTGAAATTTCATTGTGTGGAAAATGGATGAGGTGTAATAGTCATGTAGTTCTAGTGAAAATTGGCATGAGTTACTTTAGAAACTGCATCTCAGTTAGCAGACCTAGTTGTTTAAGATGGAACTATGCTTTTTAATTATTGAATTATTTCATTATCACTTCAGTAATGTTACTTGAATTTAGTATGTAGTGCTAGATTGTACAGGATTATGTTCAATCAGTCTATCTGTAACACATTCAGAAGTCAACTATTGACATGTAACATAATGTAGGAACATGTAGGAACTTAGTAATTTCAAATTTACCTTGCAATTGTTCAAAATTGTCATGCTTTATAGCTAAATTATTGAATAGGTAAAATAGTTATATGCTAGAAGACATTCCACACTATTAGCAAAAATATTATAGGCAGATGGAAATGCATTTTAGTTATGTTTGTTGCAAGTTTTGATATCAATTAGATTAGGATTTAATTTTTCTTTTGCACTTTTCAACAGAGCCTTCATATTTGGTCCATCAGATGAAATTTGTAGAAGTTTGATTGTTAGACACTAGCTTGAGCTTTACCAAGTGTAATGGATGTAAGATGTGAAATTACAATATGTTAACATTGTTTAGAATAATCTTATAATATATTATTAAAAATGAATCAGAAGCAATATATAATAATTTAATGTAAAATTAATATATTATAAACTTATGTTCAATAAGTTTATTAGACAAGCATTTATTTTGGGGCTGCATTTATTGGAGGGTGGCATCTAAATGTGTACAGAGTTTAATAAATTGTTTATTAATAATTAGTTGACAGATCGAATAAAAATACCTACATACATATTATTATAATGATGACATAATATTTTGATGACAATGCAGAAATTGACATTTAGGGTCTAATTAACATGTAATACCTCAGGGACCGCAGAGAGCAGGGGGGTCTAGTGCCCCCTATAAATTTCCTAGGGGGGGCGCATTTAAAGTCACAGTGTCAGTAATCAGTTGTGTCTATTAATTGAGTGATGCTGAAAAACAGTTAGTCAAAGAAGTTGTTGTTATCTGTAAATTAATTGCTGTAAATACTAAATCCATGTAGTTTTGCTTTGGCAGAAACAACATTTTCAAGTGCCAGACGCCTCAAGACATGGTTCGGTCTACCATGACCCAATATTGATTTAACAATATTGCCATTATGCAGATACACAAAAACAGAACTGACCAATTACAACTTTTACTTGTAGAGGTAGGCAAGGAATTTATAAGCAATGCATCCAGCAAAATAAACTGCTTTACCAGTTGCATTTATTCGAGGATGGCGTTTATTCAAAGAAATACGGTATTTGAAAGTAGGTAATTACAAATAATATAAATATTTCAAAATTATAGTTTCAATCAATAAAATATTTATTTGATAATGATGATAGTAACTTTTCAGGTTACACGTCAAAGGGTCACCACGACAAAACATCACCAAATCCATAACCTAAAAGTAAAAAATTAATTTTAATACAAACGTTTGTACTTTGTTTATATATACAAATGTATATCAATATAATTATTAAATGGACAAATAATTAGTCCCCCTAGACGGAAGGACATCAGAATCAGTTTTATTTATTATTAAAAAATAATTTTTTGGTGACCACTTGATGCGGTGACCCTTTTGACGTGGTGACCCTTTGACGTGACCCCAACTTTTCATCTATTAGTACCAATATTAAGGATGTTTGTTGACTTTAATTTTTTTATATATAACAACAACGTAAATGTGAAGTCATAAAGTAAGAAAAGAAGGTATCACTCACGGACTATCTTCTTCATTCCCTCCAGAATCCATTGTAGATAACAAAAAAGGAATTTGCAGTAACTCACGAAGTATAAAGGAAATAATTTTTATAATAAAAAATATAAACAATAATAAATTAATAATACACAAAATTATAATTTTATATTGTAAATTCAAAAGGTATTAAAGTTTAAAAATTTATATTTTATGAATTTATATGTATAAAAAATATGAATAGTATAATTGAAAATAGTATAGATACTCCCTTTGTGAAAACGAATATTATAGTATATTTTCAATTTTAGCGTATATATCAAAAAAAATTATAAGATTATAACAAGAATTTACACTGTGTGGCTCGACAAATATATAAGAATAAATAATAATACTAATATAATTAATTAATATATATATATATTAACTATAGATTAAGTAGATAGAAAAATATAGTGGTGATGTAGGTGAAATTAAAAATAAATGTATTATTTGTTTGAACGAACACAAATTTATTATAAAATTGTTTAATTTATTATGAAGTTATATTTTGCAATTTTTAACTTGACTTCTCTAAGTACTAGAACGCCTTCGATCTTATGATGCGATCTCTTCAGTAGTAGTTATATGTTTACTTGATTATAATTTTCTTTTCAAACAAAGATGTTATTCATATATATTATAATATTTAGTAAAATAGTGCATGATCCGCAACAAATTTTACTAATAAAGATATATTTTGTTGAAATTATTGTAGTCTGTGCGTGCCATTCCGTATAACCAAAATAGCTTATTATTATTAGGACAAATTACCTTAAAAAAGTTGAATTGATGAAAATTAAATCAATTATAAAAAATAAATAAAGAAAATTATAAATTAATTTTACTACCTTATTACGGTTTACATATATATATGTATATATATATATATATATATATATATATACTTCAATAATTAAGTATAAGGATGAAATTAATGTTGTAATTATCCATGTGTTTTCTATATCCATAATTTTAAAAATGTAATGTTACGACAATCCTCCTAAAAACTTAATAATCAAGCAATCATAAGTAAAATAAATTATATTATTATTATATTAATATATTTAATATATGATTATATTGATTTATAAATGTGTTATAGTTTGATTTATTTGAGGAATTTAATTTTAGGAGTTTGGATTTTGCCTATATTGTACATTTTTTAACAATATCCAATTAACCCTTAGACGGCCAAGGGTGGTTCACAGAACCTTTTATTTAATAATATTTTAAAAATTCATAAAGTTTAATGTTGACCAAAATAACATTTTATGACTTTTATCCTACATATAACCTCTTGCAGAATACTGGAGTTTTGATGGTCTGCCTAATGCATAGAGAGAGCTAGACGCATGAATGTTTACCTTAGTCATTAAATAGTCTTAGTCTGGCCAAGGGTGGTTTTAGGAACCACAACTA
>JAUZND010002336.1:0-12921 GCA_034780555.1 Coelogynopora nodosa
AAATTCAACCAATTGGAATGCGACGCTGAATGCGATGCTGAACGCGATGCTGAATGCGATGCAAAAGTTATATACGTTAAAACTTAAATGTAATTTAAGAAATATTAAAATCATATAAATACAGCTCAGTAAATATTCTTATAATTTTCTGCTTTCAGAAAAAACTGAGGGACTTATTTATTCATTTATAAATTAGTAAATGTCAATGATCACATTTTATTTAATTCATCAACTCTACCATTAAGCAAAAGTAACAGAAACTACTAAAAGTGACTGTCAAATAAGAAACAGATATTTATAATATTATTAATATAGTTTAAAAGCAAAAACAACATTTATGACTAAAACCCAGAAAGGAATGTGTTATCATTGTACCAAAAGTAATGCTGTATCATCATCAAACATGTCTTGTACTATAATAAAAACAGGCTAGAAAAGTAATTGGTGACAAATAATAATAACAAATAATACTTATAATTTATAAGAAAAAAGGCAAAAGAATATGAATAAACAATAATGCTAGACTTTAATAGGAAGTGAAGACTGTATGGTTATGTTAATGTATGTTATTGAGGATGATGAATGTTACTTCTATTATGAATAAATTTTGTATACTAAGTAATATTTTGTGAAAATTATTGGAAAAATGTTCTGTTAATATTCTGTTAATAGAAATAGTTTGTGATATTATGGTAGTTTAATATAAAAAAATAATACCTGATATTGAATTATGTAAACTCTAACCAATGTTTTCTTTTCTAAAATAAATGAATATTTATAATATTTATGACATGTGTATAACCACATTTTACTCTTATTCTCAATATACATATTCTACTTTTATTTATGAAATTACCATATTTATTTTTAATTATTTAAGCTTAATATTATCTTTACTAAATAAAAAATATTATTACTAGAAAATACCCATAATTATTTTTTTACAAATGTTCTCATATTCTCTGTTACATTCAAAGGTACCTAGTTACACCAACAATATAAATTATTAAGTCTGTCTATAGAACATATATTTACTCATATAATAATATAGTTTTTGATTTTTTTATTGGTTTTATTTATTGCATTTTTAATGTTTTCTTTTTTGCTTCTGTATTTTTATTTTTGTTGTGATTCAATTTATCTTTGACAATATTAAGATAAACATGAAGATGAAAATCAGTTTCATGAGTTAAATGAATGTGTAAAATATAGTTCATCCAGTTTATAAAGGAAGACAACAAAATTATAAAGGAAATCCAATATAAAAAAAGCCATTTTATGAGGGGAATACCTTAAGCAAATATATTTTTTAAATGATTAATGTTTAACAATTTTATTGTTTGTTACTACTATTAGCCACTATAGTGTATTTTTCATAAATACATTAAAATGGCACATATAATTTGATTAATGTACAGTCTGTTTTTTGTAAATTTTTATTAGCAATTGGGAGAAAAAATTTATTAACTGAAATTATTAACATGAATTTAACATGTTCAAAATTTCAATATTGGAACAGTTTTAATTTTATTTTAAATTACAATTGTAAAATAGTTAATTGTGGTATATTTACAAATAATTTCAGTAGTGGAATTTTCTTGTTTAATGTTAGTTTTGAGTAGCCATTTGTTTTTATTTAGGTCCATTACTTACTGTGTAAAAAAATTGTTGTTATTATTTGAAGTACTAACTAAGTGCATTTGTAAATTGTATTTCATAAGATATTCCATACACAACAGCTAAATACATTTTCATGTTTTTTCAAAATGTTTTGTTCATATTACTAACAAAATAATGAGGTCAATTCTAGATATTTAAATACTTTCCATAATGCTTATTTGTCTGTGGTGTTTAGTAACATATGATTGGATATTAAGTTGACCAACTTTAAATAAATATAAGTGACCTACCTACATTGTTATCATTATGGTTCCTATTATAGTTTTTATCTAAATTATTATTTTCATACTGTTTATTGAAACCTGTTATTTCTGATTTTTAACCCCAAACAAACAGGAAATTTATTACACTGATAGCTTGCAGCTTCTTATAATTAATCTGTCATTGCAACCAAAGTACTACATGAGAATTAAATACAATATTCTTACTGAAACACATTAACTTGCATAAGAAGAAAATGTACATCAATTATAAACCATTTTAAACGGAAAAGAAAAGTGAAAGCAATTTCAGTCTTCATACAACTCTCAATCATTAAAATGACCACATTTATTGTTACAATCATGTGTTATGGTGCAGTCTCTTGGCATTGTCAAACAGAGTTGCAGTTTCTTGAAAGATATGCTGCTGTGCAAGACCATCTGCCACCATACAGAAGAATACAGTTAATCAACTCTTGTATAGAGATGAAATGTGCCCTAAAATGTTTTAAGATATAAACAAAATATTATGTGAAAATAAATGCACATGGTAACAGGATGGAGCAGAAGCCCACACAGCTAGGGACACTGTTGTCTGGGTCAGAGTTAATACTCCTGACTTTACTGACCCTAACAAATGGCCATCCAAAAAGTCATGATTTTTGTGTAATGGACTTTTCCATTTAGTTTATATTGTTAAATTGACTTCAATTACAGAGTAGAGCATTGAAGTTACTGATATTAAATACTTGAAAACTGTGTTGACTGAAGCTTGGAATAGTGTTCTACTTGAGGTTATTCAAAGGGCAACTGAAACTTAGTTAGATTGTCTACACCATTGCCCAATGGTCCATTAAAATCACTTTGAACATGACATCTATTATTTGTTGTTTAACTTTTTTAATATTTGTTAATAAACATTAACTGTCTGAATTAAATGTCATTGTTTTTTGTGTGGGACCCTGTAAGTATAGTTCCATTTATATAGCTGTATATTTTCACTAACTGTATGTATTTATTTTTATATTGTCAACCTCTTAAGTGATACATTGTATGTAAAATAATATGTTTTTTATATAATCAAAAGCTCATAAAAACTGTTTTCCAAATTTAGTTGTAACTTCTGTTAATATTTCCTTTTAATTATTAATGTCCTTTTTATTTCAGTCGAAATATGTTTCTGAGTGTATGGATGAAATTAAGAATGAATTGAAGCAGGATAATCTATCAGTCAAGGCAAATGCTATCAACAAACTCACTTATGTATGTTTTTATTGATTAATGAATATATTATTATTGATTTTTAATAAATTTCAAACTGTTTGTTTAATTTTAGCTTCAAATGCTTGGTTATGACATTAGCTGGGCCGCCTTCAATATCATAGAAGTTATGAGCTCTCCAAAGTTTACATATAAGGTGAGTGAATCCCTGAGTTCCATGGTAGTGATACTGTTTTTTGTATTTTTGAACTATTTATAATTTTCATTAAAATTCAGTAAACGATTTTAAAAAAGAAGCCTGGTCATCATTGCTAAGAGTTATGAATTATACTTTATTTTATTTATGAAAAAACTTCACATTTTATTATATTAATATAATATTGATGTAATTTGTATGTAAAATTAGGTACTTTATCTACTTTGTAATATTTTCCAGATGTGTACACGGATTTCTACCAATCCCAATAACGTCAACAACATTTGTCATGCCTATTTATTACAACTTGTTTAAACAAAAAGAACGATAATTACTTATTTGCCGATTCAATTTATGAATTGAAACCATGAAATCAATTGAAATCATTCTTTTTTTATACGTAAATTGATCTGTTTTAATACCTCATTTTTAAATCTAAATGAAAACATTTTACACTATCATTAGATCAACAAAATTACTATTTAATATTGCACCCTTTTATGTAATTTACCACTTCTGGATATATGCACAGTAGTAGTTAGTGATTTTCATTTTCACCATTTCAGCGTATCGGTTATCTGGCTGCTTCTCAAAGTTTTCACGATGAAACGGACGTGTTGATGTTGACAACGAATTTGATTCGAAAGGTACGTTTGCATCGCTTTATAATATTTGACTTATCGATATAGATTATATTTGGACAGATTTTAAAAAGTATTAAGTGTAAATTTGTTTAAGTGTTTTTTGGTACATATCTGTTTTATTTGTATATGTTAACCTACATTTGAAATATCAATAATTTTTTGGTCATTAAACCATTTGTGTTTCTATAATTTGATTACATTATAAGCATTGTTTACAAATTATAATTATTTCTAATATAATAATGTAAATATGCGAAAAATTTGAATTAATATTGTCCTTAAAATAGTTTATATATTTTTAATCAAGTCGTTATTATAAAATATTAGTGATATAATTTCTCCAATTCAGTTTTAAATAAAACGGTTTTATTGTTTATTTCAAAATAAAATACATTTGACTGAAATTGGAACTGTTTAAATTTCCCACAAAATAATTAAATCAAATCTTCTTATTGAGTTAATATATAATACTATTCTGTATCGGTGTCCAATTATCCACGTTGTAGGATTTGAGCAGTCCAAATATCTATGACGCTGGGACCGCACTTTCCGGCTTGTCCTGTTTCATGACTTTGGATTTGGCCCGTGATTTGTCTAATGACATCATGACTCTTGTAAGTGACTATATAATTTTATTATACTTACATCACAAACAATTCAATGCAAATCGGGTACTAATTTTGTGGTAGAAATTTACTCATTCACTGTATGTGTTATCTTTTTATTTATAGTCGCTTACGTTCGCGTGATATTTGTGTAATATTATAAACGTAAACAAGATATATAAGTGAGTTACTAAATTCGAACATAGCGATACTTGTTGAACAGCTAGGCTATACGTGTAACTACTTCATGATGCAATTATGTCAGTAGTATAATGTTTATTATAATTTTATTCAAACTATAGTAGCATATAGGACTACTGTTTATTATTAGCTTTGTTCATATTCTTCATCTAAATGGCAACACTTATTTATTACATATCATTCTTTGTTCGACAATACTTATCATTTATCCCCCAATCTGGGAAGTGTATGATTTCTTAATTTCGTTCTTTTTTCGGATAATCTGAATTGATAAATGGTGCTAAAATCTTACCATTTTAATGCATTTATGCAGCTACACACCACCTTGTTGTTCGTTGCTAATACATATTACAAGATACTCCTTTTTTTTTTTGGATAACAACATTTATGTGTAAATGGTAAATATTTTTAATCATTTAGTGCTTTGTCTGACATTTTGTAGTTTAAAGAATGGGACAAAAATGAGAGCAAAAATAAATGAAAGAATATCTTCTACCTTTTCAGAATGATTTATTATCTTCGTGTGTTTATCATTGTTTTCGACTTAATTAAATCTACGTATAAGTATTGAGTCCATTCTTTAAATGGGATTTCATTTGATACTAAGTCTTGTAAGGCAAACGTGCACCGTTATCATTGGTACTATTTCATGAGCCAGTTGGTATACATTGACTATCTGTATAGGCCAGTTGTCAATACCCTAACAACGCCCCCCAACCCCCCCCCCCCCCCCCCCTCTACCTCCAGATGACCTCGACGAAGCCCTACCTGCGCAAGAAGGCGGTCCTCCTCATGTACAAAGTGTTCCTCAAGTTCCCCGACGCTCTCCGTCCCGCCTTCCCGCGGCTCAAGGAGAAGTTGGAGGACCCCGATCCAGGTCTGTCTGTCTGTCTGTTCTCACTTTTACTATAGCTGGGGCTCAATTGGTTGGGCTAACCATAGAGTAAGGATAGACAGAGGTTCCACTCCGGCAGTTTTATACGGTTTTTGCGTAAATTCATTTGTTTAAAAATAACAATGTAAACAATCTGACCTCCAGTTCATTTCCCTACGTGAATTGAAACTTTCCGTATTGATTTGAATTTTATTAATTGAAAAATTTGTTATTGACAATTTGAATCGCCGGAATTAATATCGATAATTAACTTTTACATAATTGGTATTAGAAAAGTAATAGTCAACAATATTTTTGAATCGCCGGGATTATAGATTTATTGAAAGCAACATTATTAATAAAGGCTTATTAAATAAAAGTTGTCAAAATAATTGATAACAAATTAATTTTAATGAAGTTAAATCATAAAATACTGTTAACTTTTTACTACTACTTTTAAGCTATGTAGGGAAATAGTAGTGTACCTCTATCTCGTTACAGACATTTTTTAACAAAAAAATAACTGTACCATGGTAATCAGGGACATTTTATTAGTATATTACCTAATTAATCTCAAGTGCATGCACTAATTTTTTAGAGTGGAATCTCTGTCTATCCTTACTCTATGGTCTATACCACAAAGATAATCATGATGTAGCTGCACAGTTTAATATTAATAATAATTCTGCCTCTACTGCAGAGAAGCAATGGCGCAAGTCACCTGGATTGTGTAGGCGGCTATGAGGTCAGCGGAGTGCAGATTGTCCGCCTGGACAGCCGCAGCGGTCGCGGGCATCACGGCCATGAGCAGGGCGAGGTAGACGTCTTGGAGGATGAGGATGGAGAGGAGGACACGGCCGTAGTCAGACATGCCTGGGTGGAGAAGACGTATTAAGTATAGTAGTAATGGTTTATCGAATTATCAAACGAGAATGTTATGAAATGTGGGAAACACAAACAGCTAAACTACAAAAGACAAACCAGAACACAAAGAGTACTACAGTAGTGTTTTTTTCTATCATAATATTAACCGAGAAGAGAAAATAAACTATGAAACAAACCCAGATAGATCCGATCCTGTTTAAAATAATTTAAGCTTAAAAAGTGCAGGATAAGTGACTCTTCCAATTTTAAAAGTAATAATAATAAAAGGTTATAGAAAAGGTTACATAAAAATCTTAAAAGCAAACATTTATATTGCGAATATTCTCAAAATATGAGTAACATAAAAGTTACAAACGAATTAAAAAAAATGAAAATGAAGTTATAATTAAAAATTCCGTTAATTTAAGAATAACATATCGGATTAAAAAACTAAATTGTTTCAGCTATGATTTAATCTATTTAAATATCATTACAATACTATATCCCAATTTTGAAAAGAAATATGCCGAGAAGTGGCTAACGCAACCCGACAAATAGATATTAAACATATTTAAAATAAAAAATTTTACCACAGCTTCGCTTAGATTAATCTGAAATAATATTAATTTAATTGACTTCTGAGAGTAACTATTTAGACGATAAATCGATACCTCCTAGGAAATAATATAACTACATCGTGTAACAAATATATAATTATTGTACTACCTGTTGAACTAATATAGACGCGGCTAATTAAGAAAAACAAAGGGAAGGCCAAAAATGAGACCTATAATAATTATAATTAAAAAACCCATTAATATATACACTTAATTTCGCCAACAAAACTTATCAACGTGTTTAAAACAATATAAAATAATAGTTTGATTGGGATGCAGATATTGTGAGATCATTTTAAGCGAGATGAGTATAAATTGATTTATAATTGGCGCGTAAATATGCTCTAGTATTGAAAAGTTGGAATAAAAAGTAATGATCTAGAATTAAAAGCTACGCTACGTGAAGTATGCAACCATATTATAATTCATTCACAAATAAAAAACATTCATATTGAGTTATCGAGATTTTAGCAATCTACCTCTGTCTTCAGTTGCGACAAACTACCCACCTATCTCGATAATTAATTCCCTAGTTTAACAGTATTATAAAAAAAGTATGTTTATAAAACATAATTTGATTTCTTCAAGCATTACAGCGCTTTCGATTTAAATGAACCTGTTCAGTAGTATGTACGTTAGTCGTATATTTATATTTTATAATATTAGTTGAAATAGCTGGTCAATAAATTATAACAACGAGTATTACGCTACATATTCGCTCAAAAAATATATTTTCCAATCCAAATATTCATTACAAAAATACACACATTCCCGACCCCACCTCCCGTATCCCGCTTTTCCCGGTCGAGGAAGTTGACAATGAGCGGCGTCGACGAGAAGGAGAGACAGGCGCCCACGAAGGCACTCTCAGTCACACTGGCCGGGGTCATCAGCCGGCCAATCAGGATGCAGCACGTCACCATCCCGACCAAGGGGAAGAGGGAGGTTAGAGTGGCCACCTTGAGGAGGGGGCGGACCTTCCGCGGGGAGAACTCCAGCCCCACTGTTTGAAAGGGGGTGATCATTTGTGAAGAGATAATTTCTCATATGCTATACGGTAGAAATCGTCTATATCAAACATTTACCTATATCGAATACTCCCCATATATCTAATTTTTTCAGGCCCTTCAGACTTCGACATAGGCGTATAAGTATGATATCAAAAAAGCAATATATCTGGGAGATGTCAAGGAGCAGTAAGTAGAAAACATAGATGCCCCACAACAGCGGGGGGGCTCACCAGTGAAGAGGATGAGATAGACGCCGAACAGACCGAGTGACTCGAGCTGCACGACCGACTTGAGGTAGGCGAGGGTGCTGGGCCCCAGCAGGATCCCCGCCAGCACGTGGCCGAAGAGGGAGGGCAGCCCGAGGATCTGACACAGCACCCCCAACACGGTCGCCAGGGTCAGGATGCACACCAAGTCCTGTATGGATGATGGAGGGGGGCAGATACTTTTCTCTATATTTAACATATAAATATTTAACGATTTGTAGGAGTTAAGATTCATTTTCAGGATTTTAATCAGTTGAAAGTTGTTATTTGAGTTATATTATATTAAAAAAAAAAATTCTTCTCATTATATTCATAATAAAAAAAAGAAAAAATAAGGTTCTTGTTTTAAAATACAAGGCATTCAAAGTTCGATAGATTACGGACGCATTTGATTGGCTGATGATCATGTGATAGACAAAACACTATTGATATATCGAATGTAACAATAATTTACTAATTTTATCTGAAACAAAAACTCATACTCAGTTTTATACTGAACTATACTGCAATACTTTTTTTTGAAATATTGGAGTAAATGTCCCCCAAAACTCCATTTGATTCCAAATTTAAAATGACTTCGATGAATTCAAATTATGGCGAATCCATTCATTATTTCCCCCGTCTCCTTCCTTTTCTCATTTTGTACAATCTTAAAAATACCATTTGGAATAATTTCCAAATTCGTGACTCTTACCTTTATAAACGTCGCATCCTCCAATGGCAGCGTGGAATCCATCCCCTTCGACAGCACATAGGTGTTGTCATGGGCGTCAATCAATTTCGTCACCCGATGAGCCCCCTTCGATTTCTTCTTCTCGAACGAAGATTTCTCCGCCTCCGCCGTGTCCTTCGCTGTCGCGGTCTTGTTGTTGCCACTCCCGCTGTCCGCCCTGGTGTCGGAGGCGGGGTCACCCGATTCCGCCTCATCGACACGGATGACTGCTTCAATGTTTTTAGCGCCATCCTGACAGAAGATATTATGGTCCACAATTTAAAAGTTGTATAAAACTACATTTTTGTAAATTACAGTTATGTACTGCTACTACTACTGAAAAGTAATCTTATAAAGACAGACGTCACGTCCCACAGTAAAAAACCATAAAAAAACTGTTTTTTATATGACCAATTTGGCTTTTTTAATTATATAAATTATAATTATTGTTCATAAATTCAAATATTTTTAAAATCAACGTAAAAATTTTTCAAAGAGCCATGAAAAAAAAACTTGCAAAAAACAAGAAAATACATCTCATTAGATAAAGCTACTTCCACAAAAATATCTGAAAAACAATGAAATTGTCAATAAGAAAATGATTACTTTTTGTATATAATATATACAAAGTAGCAAAGAGTAGCAAGCACAGTTATCAAATAAGTGCGTATCACAGAAAATTATGAATATAATATTTACTTTAGAATGTATAAAATAGCAATATATAAAAGGGTATTTTTTTGGACAATTGTTTTGGGGGAAATGTTATTTTTTGATCGTGTGTGAGGTGAAAAGATATCAATAATTGTTCAAAATTGGAATTCAACTTCCACTATTTGTCCTACTATTTTGATAAACACGACCTAGAACCACTCTGGCCTTCTCGTCGACAAAGTAATAGAAAATGTTCACCAATGAAATGAAAAGTGTCAACCAGTCCCACAACCAGACGGCCCGAAAATGACAATACAATATAATTTTGTACTTTCTCAACGTGACTGAGTGCTGTTATTAAATATTCGACTTTTCGATGTGTACATAACTGATTTCATAATCTCATTACTTTGATTACCAAGGCAGGCGCGGAAAGTACTGCCGTCAAACTTCGTAAAGATTTTATCGACAGTGTAAACACGAGTTCAGGCTAGAACACGACTTCTCATTTTAAACAAACATGTTAACCAACAATATTAGGAGACAAAAAATATACCCACAATCAATCTCCAAGATGTCACCATGACTGAACCCCTCCACCCAGAAAACCGCGCGTCTGTTACCTGAACTGCGGCATTTCCGGGTGGATACAAGCCGGAGTGAGTTAGCTTAGGTCAACTGAAGTGTATATTGTACAACGATCACATATAAGTGAGACATACAACAGATGGCCTTAAAGCGTACGTGCAGATTACCCGGCGATCTCTTTTCAAAGTGATCTTCTTGATTAAATGCATAATCGATAATGTGGAAGTTGGCAGTACCCAACCGGATCTAAACTTAAGGTGTCCTAATTTCGCTGATAAAAAAATAACTAATATAATAATAATCAATATTGGAATCAAAATCTATTAACACATTATAATTATGTAGACAATTATCGCAAAATATAACGAATGAATATCAATCAATCGACTAGTTCTTTCAATTTGAAGATTCTTTATCATTCGCAGCATGCATCATATAGCATTGGATTTACTTAGCAATTAATATTTAGCTCAGTTGTAGAATCCTAAAAATGAGCAATAATTTAAAATTATTTTATGTAATGTAACAAAATTTAAGTTTTTTTTGAAGGGGTCATGGGTAAATTAAATTTTTTATAGGGCCGCACGAACCCTGTAATCAAACAAAAACGGATTAAATAATAGGGACAAACATGTCACACTATTAAACAAATGAAGCAGTACCTATTAAAGTGAAGAATTGTTTATTTTCAGTGAATCAGGAGCTGCAAAATGAACAAATGAAAAAGTCATGCTTGTGGGATCAGTCACGAAATAGAACAACAAGAGGTGATAGATCAACGTCAGAAAATGGTGACACACATTCCTTCGGGTATAATACTCACTACACTGCTCCTTGGCAGCTTCTCATGATGATAAACAATGTATAACGATGTTTAAATAAAGATGACAATTGAAAGTTAAAACAAAATATGCCTTAGGTAACAAAAAAGTAGAGCTAATTAACTGTCCAAAAATAATATTGAGCTGTCATTACACAGCTGCCACAAGCGCACACAGGTTTGGACTCACAAATTTGGGATTTCCAACAGCCTTTTGAAAGGCGTGTTCACTGAGGGAGTCCTGCAGTTTATCGGCTGACTTCTCCACTCCTTTGATGATCCTACCCACCAGACTCTTGGTCAGATTTAAGCCTGGAGAGGTCTGAGATAAGGAGAGAGAAAGAGAGAGAGAGAGGTAGAGAATGGAGTCAGAAAATAAGAGGGAGAGAGAGAGAGAAGTGAGAAGAGTGTGAAAGAGAGAGAGAAGTGGGAAGAGAGAAAAAGAGAGAAGAAAGAGAAGTGAGAGAGAGAGAAAGAGAGAAGTGAAGGGAGAGGGGAGGGATACAAAGAAAAACAACAACTATTTTTAACTACTCATTCTAGTTATCAGTGAACGCTAAACAAATTATATATCAAAAACTTTATAAGAATAACAGTAATCAATGAAAATTTCGGCATAAAAACTGAAATTTGTATTAATACAGATTAAAAAATATCTAAAAAGGCTATTTTAGCTCATTTGAGTCATTAAGTGATCAAGTTCTGTAGAATATTCAGATTCCACGAAATTATATGTTTGAGAAAATTTCAGAACAGCTTTCCCCACCTTTCTGGAGCGGAGCACCTCCTGGATGTGGTTGAACTGGTCCTCCTCGCGCAGAGTCTCCGCTCGTAGCGCCCCCAGCCGGGCCTGACTCCCCACCAGCAGCGTGTTGCTGTCCTCAAGTAGACTGCCGCTCGAGAGGAGGCGACTCAGACAGCCGACCGCCCGGAACACCATCTCCACGGTCGCATTCACCTCCTGTCAGACAGACAGAGTCGGGTCGGTGCAACAGCAAGGATCAGTTGATTATTCACAGACACCCCAACAGTAAAAAACAAATGCTTTTTTGTGGTTTTTTTGGTTCTTTACATTTAAGATTTAATGGTTTAAAATGAACATAATTATTGTTTTTGAATTGAAATCTTGAAAGAAAAATGTTAAAGTAAACAGTGAAACTAATACAATTTGAATGAAGGAAATATGTATAACCAATATTGATGAAGGGAAACATACTTTTCGTTGAAAACTCAATAGTAAGAAGTTTCAGAAATACTTTGTTAACATTTGGACCGCCTATAATTGCAATATGAAGCAGACCGTCATTAGACCTGCTTATCTAATAAGCTATTTAAACAAAAGCGATCGACAATTGATTCAGACACACAACGACCAACAAAGGTTGAGCCGCAGTAAACTGAAACAATAAAAGCTACTCTCAGACCAAAACTGCACATAGCTATCGTACTACTACGCCAGAGCGAATTGTCATATAGGCGTAACCGCGGGGACTTAACCTCACTTAACCTCAGCAGCGAATTGCGCAAGGGCTAAATGTTCCACAATACAACAAGCAAATAGTAAGTAGTAATCTACAACAAGTAAGTAGTAATATGGGTTCCACAATGCAACAAGCAAGTAGCAAATAGTAAGTAGTAAAAATTCCCAAACAACAAGTGAATGAGTTCCACAATGCAACAAGCAAGTAGTAATTTAGTCAATAATCATGGAATTCCCTACTTACTATTTGCTATATAACAACAAGTTTAGATTCACTCGGTGTTAGTCA
>JAUZND010002337.1:0-12921 GCA_034780555.1 Coelogynopora nodosa
TTTGCCAAGATAAAAAGAGCAGCCATCGATAATGGAACTACGATCTATGTGTACTTCTAATGAATAAATTTTTCAAGGTAATATATTTAAAAACTGTTAAATCATTAATTTGTTCAAGGAAAAATATTTGAAAACTGATAAATCGTGAATTTGGTATCAAATGACTTGATTAGCCAAATAAATTTATTCAGTTTATATTTATATATTATTTTAGTTATATTTTATTTATTTATATTTTATTTATTTATATTTATATTTTATTTATATTTATTCAACATATAAGGCATTTGATTATTTTGAGAAACATTAATTTAACATAAACAATTGCAACTTATAAAATTATTTAGGTACAAATTTGAGTACAACATTTTATATTTATTACCTAATTTAGATATGCTTACTATTGAGTGAACGAATGCAAAATTTTGCACTCTCATTTAAGGTCGCTCGGGGGAACAAATATGGATCTGATACGAAACATCTTAAAGGAGTACTGGAAACAGTTAAAACTAGCATATGGGACGGCTTCAGGAGAAGTTCGAAGATCGCAGAGCTGCGATGTTAGTTTTTGATATTGAAATTCTATATAAATATGGTTCTGATTAAGTAGAATCAGAACCAGAATTAAGTAGAACAGTAGAATTATTAATCTTTGATGCAGTTAAGGGTTAAATCGGGTTAGTTTTTAAATGGCTAATGCATTCTGTAGCTATACTACTTATATTACTTGGAACAAAATAAATTTTGATAAAAAATGATTAACTGATGATCAAATTGATTGCTTAGTTTTAGATTGCTCAACTTATTAAAAATAGTTTTTAAACGCTATGCAGGAATTAAGAGATGTACTATCTCCAAAATTTGATAATGATGTTTACATGCCCCAGTACACATCGCTAGAATGAGGACTTATTTGCTTATTCCTTTACTGTTTCATTATTTGATGGTATGTTTATAAGAATCCTATGATATTATAACATATGGACCGTGCGTATATATTATTTTGTTTTATTATGTGTTAATATAAATATCTACTTTACACGTATTATCCAATTGTACGTATACATTATTTATATAGTCTTTAGAATTAAAACTAATATACGCTTTTACCCTATCTTCTTTTTTGTTTTCATTAATATGATGTATGTAGCAAAAGTTTTGTAATTTTTATATACATTTGTTTTACAAAATATTTTGAAAGAAAGAATCACATTTTTAATATGCTTATTGAGACGTTTTTTCATTACATAATTTTACTGTAGATTACTACCATAGATTTAAACAACAACAACATAATGTAATATTGTATTGTAGCTATATTTTAAATCTATGATTATTACTCAAATAATTATATTGATAATTTGTAGTAGTTATATAACTAATTTTATACAGCTTAATTGCAATCGCTTTTTATAATTACTCAATTTACACATTCTGGATTCTCATTATTGCTTAGTTTTATAAATTATAAATAAATATATTTGACTAAAAAATATACTAAAATAGTAAAATGTCTTAAATTAAATTTGTATATGGGAAAAATTTAACCGCCTTTGCGATAAGTTTATCTGTCAAACATTTTTAAAAAGTAAAAGAAAAAGCGATATTTTATAAATCTAGCGCATCTACATGCAAGCGGATTTAAACCGGTTTGACTGACGAATTTATCTCGAAATCCCTAAAAATTGTAAACACCTCCACAATTTTGTCGGTTTAGAAATTCGCTTCACAACGACGGTGTCTGGTTTAGAAATTCGTTTCACAAAGACGGTTTGTTTTAGAAACTCATTTCCTCTATCTGTTTTGATTGGCCTAAACCATGACGGTGTGAACCAAACCGAGACGGTTTAAACTGAAATGGTTCAAACCAAGTCAAACCAAATCGTTTGTGAAGTAGCTTATTATTTCAAAAGAGCTAATAAATTTAATGGCATAGATTAATATTCAATCAGCCAATCAACAAATAATAATCAATTTTAACATGACTATTTATATTGTATAACTTGTATATAAATGTATAATATAGGAAATTTTATGAACAAATAGTTGCTACGTCCATAATAATGATTTTTATTAATTATATAACTTTTTACAATTTTTTTTCTCATAAAATTGCCTATATTATACATTTTCGCGTTATACATGTTTAATTGAATATTTTACTCACGAAAAGAAGTTAATGATATGGAAAATAGTTATTAAATAAAAGTTAAGTTTATTACAAATCTTTTTTAAAGTACATTTATGTTCTAGAATGTTGTTTGTTTTCGATTTTTTCACATAATAATGACATTTTGTTAAATTGATGATGTCATAGGCTGAAAATCAAGTTAAAACTTTTTCTAAGGGTAGTACAAGTATATTTGCACATGTTTATAAATACATTTATATTGAAGAAAATGTTTTGTTTTTTTGTTAAAAGTGACAATGATTTTTGAAAATTTGAAATTTAGAAATTTTTGAAAATTTGACAATGATGAATTTTAAAAAAATCAATAAATCGAAAATGTGATCTAGGAAGAAAGGCCCTAAGTAAAATATTTTAATTTTTGCATTTTTTAACTCAGTAGGACCCTAGGTAACCATTTCAGTCAGTTTTTTTCATTGACATTTTAATTCCACAAAAAATAGTTAAAGCTCAACGTAGATTATTTCTGAAATGGAAATTGCAGGAAGTTACATAATTCAGTTTCCTTGCTTCACTTTAGTTTTGTCAGGACAATAGGCTTTTCTTACCAAATCGACAAAATCCATATATTTTTTGATTCACCTCATAATTGTTGTTTATTGTAGGGAATATGAGAATAACTCACAATTTTAATGAATAGAATGGAGATATTTGACATACCGTCAATACCTTTTTACACACATATAAACTAGATTATTACTTATTACATTAATTAGGTGTCTCTGTCATATAAATACATGGCACAACAGCTATCCTGCGAATTTTCTTACTATTTGTTTAAGTATCTATATTCTGTGTCATCTTTTCTGTTGGCACATATTCAGCCAGTCACTGAGCTTTAATCCTATTAATCTATGAAAACTTGTTATGTTGCCTACTTTTGCTTTATATAATATCATGGTAGATTTCCAATATTTCATCTTATTATCTTAAAAATACATATTTGTCAAAATCACATGATTTTCTCAACCTGTTAATATTGTTTCTGTTGGATAATTTATTTGTATAAAAGATGCTGAAAGCATATGTACATTTTAGCTTTACCCCCCCCCCCCCCCCCTTTATGCTTTGATGTTACCTACAGTACCTACCTACCCTACAGTACTTTGTGCATGGCCCCATTGATATATTGTTACTTATTTGACCTTGAAATACTAATTAGTTCCAAAATATATTATTGGTATTATAATAATAAATATTTTACATGCTTATAATGCTTTTAATTCATAAAAATTATATTTTATTAAAATTGTAAACAAAATTATTTATAATATTATAATACATTATGCCATATATACCTAATACTTATTGAATGACTATAACCATAGACAAAATGTATTTAATGTCATATGTCATTATATTTGTTATTATATCATTATTCATTATTCCTGTGTAATAATATACTATGTATCCCTGCCTCATTATTTGCACACTTTATGTTAATTAATTTTTTTATATTTAATTAATTCTCAATAGATCTCAATAGTAGTTAGAGATAATATTTGTTATAAAGCATTGAATTACATAATAATATTTTGGTAGATATGTTTTAACCTTATTTAAATTAAAAGCATTTTTACTCTATCAAAGCATTTGGATCATAATATCTGTATATTTAAACTTTGTTTTATATTATCAAGTTCATTTATTCTTGTGATAGTAATATTTTTCCCTACTGCCTGATTTTTATGCAACAATTAGTTCCCAGTAGAAAAGTATTCCATTTAGCTCTGGTAATTAGTATTAATACATTAAATCATTTCTTAACTGTTCTTTCTTTCTAAAAATGGTTTACATCATATAGAACACATTTACAACCTTCATGTTCTTACTAGGTTTACCAATCATATATAAAAAAATTATTTTAGTATATTAATATTGAATTATTATTATTTATTCATTTGTAAATAAGTAATATCAGCATATAAAAGATTTTGTTACATATTATTATTGGAATATATCACCAGCCATAAAATAAACATTGTTCTTATACTTTCATTAGGTATCAAAATAACTAACATTTTATAAATCTGGCAACTTTTATTACATAATTTACTTGGAAGCATGGCATTTTTATAATATTTTTATTTAATACACTTATTATTAAATTATTAATAACTTATTATTATCATAAATACATAAATATTTGTAAATAATGTGTAAGTAACTATATAACTTAAGTATTTCCAATTGCCAGAATTATGCAATTTTAGTTATTTTGATGGCTGCTGGAAGTATAACAATTATGTAAAATTAATGAAAAATAAATATATTTATTGCTATTGGAATATATACAGAAATAACATCAGGATTTATCTCAGGTACTAGGCATCAGCATCAGTTTTTGTAGATTTATCATAGGATTATTAGGAATTGGCAGCAAGTTTTTCTTATGTACTTGGCATAGCAGGTGCATAACCTGGGAGATTCTAAAACGAAGCTTGAGCGATTCTATTATATACCTTTTTTTTGCTAAGACTCAAAATGTTGCTTTTATCACTTAGAAGTAATGATGTCATATCATCATCAAGATTTAGATAGGCACTTTACCAAATTTACATTGTAAATCACCTATTTAAATCATGGTAAAGCATCTATCTAAATCTTGATGACATCATATTTTGTTTTTATCACTAAGAAATATCTTAGTGATAAAAGCAAAATTTTGAGTTTAGCAAAAAAGGGTACATAATAGAATCGCTCAAGCTTCATTTTGGTATATAGTACACCTCTGTAGGTATTGTGGTTTTCTAGATGAATCCATAAATGGATATATTTACATGATAAAACACCTATTTAAATCTAGATGATGTCATATCTTAGTGATAAAAGCAACATTTTGATTTATTATTAAAAATTATGTTATTATTATTAATATATAATTAATGTTTTTGGTCATTTATTGTTATTTAAATTATTAAACATAATTTCTGTATTCATTTTCACATTCATTTCCTACTTTATTTTCAGATTCATCTAGAGAACCACAACACTTATGTCATGACTACAGAGACATACTATATACAAAAATGAAGCTTGAGCATTTTTATTATATATCTTTTTGTAGACTCAAAATTTTGCTTTTATCACTAAAGATATGACATCCTCAAGATTTAGATAGGCACTTTACAATGTTTACATGGTAAAGCACCTATCTAAATCATGGTAAAGCATGTACCTGAATCTTGATGATGTCATATTTTGCTTTTATCCCTAAGAAATATATTAGTGATAAAAGCAAAATGTTGAGTTTAGCAAAAAAAAGCTATATAATAGTATTTCTCAAGCTTCATTTTGGTATATAGTATGCCTCTGTAAGTGTAGGTGTTGTGGTTCTCTAGATGAATCTGAATATGAATCAGGAAATGAATGTGGAAATGAGTATGGAAATTAAGATTAATGTATTTTTTCAAATGCATATTTCAAAAGTAGTATTTTATGCCTGAAATGTTTCTTTTATTAATTCAGTACTAGTACTAGTAGTACAACAAAATTATGATCATTGCCATTGGCACCATCTTTATTCAAACAATAACATAACATATGATTATGAATTAGTGTAAAGGTTGTCCTCTAAAATAAGTAATAATGTATAAGAAATTAATAAGTAATGCAACGTTGTGCAAGACTCATTCATAGGAAATTAGTCAAATAACTTTCTCAAATACCATATATTTTTGGGTATGCACCTGCATAGGAACAGGGTTTTTGGCATCAGGATTTGTTTTTAAGTATGTCTATAATTTTAATTTTTTATTCAAAATTTAAAATTGTATAAATATTAAAACACTTAATGGAAATGCATGTCAATTAGGTACATAAACCACAATAGTATTAGTTAAAAACCCAATTAGAATGTACTGTGCTTCTGTAAATAAAATTAATTTAAATATTTTACCTAGAAAATAATGAAATTAGCAATATAGAACAGAATATTAGAATATCCAAAATAAACAATGAAAATTAAGCTATACTTCTAACCTTTATATTTCTCCCATGCTTCTTCACGAATAGAACTTTCGATTATCAACTCTTGACACAAATCTTCAAATCGTTTTTCAATCGGTTCTTCTTCATCATAGTCCATTAAGTTATCCATTACCTTTAGAAAAACTAAATAAACTCAAAAAAGTGCGACGAGTTCAAAAAAATGGCGCGGATTAAGTTCAATGAACTCCATCAATTTTTAATTTTTAGTTAGATAAAACTTTTAACCCGCGAAAAATTAAGAGTCTTGATTTGAAATATCTCATACATATTTCATGAAAAACATTCCCTCCACTACACCAACTTTTTAAAAAGATTTATCTTTTGAATTAAAAATATGTAAAGAAAAAAATTAATAACGTCAATTATTATCCAATTTCGTAAGCAACGTGAAGTTGTATTCAGGAATCCCCCAATGCGTGCAATGTAGGGATATGTCATTTTAATTTATTTGGTATATCTTAATACAATTCTATATGCTTATTAATTAACGCAATAACACTATCATATAGGCTCTACTGATTTACCCATTATCACAACCGATACACAAAATATCTTTTTCAAAATTAACATTGGCCTTTAGGCCTATGGTATTTTTTGTATAATACCAATAAAACGAAAAAATAACTAAATGTATATGTAATACTCAAAATATGTGTACTATACCAACGCTAAAATTACTTTCACAGACAACAGCTCAAGCAATAAACATTAATTTACTCAAAACATGCCCGGATAGTGCATTCAAAAATCTAAATATTGTGCGACAGAGCAGCTGGAAACCATAATTCATTTCAAAAATTCATTTCTCAACTGTTCGTAGAATCATTGAACATCCTAATTTATAACTACTAATCAGCATAAACAAACATATGATGCTTGATTGACTCTAATAGAGAGCTTTGAGGAATACTTATTTTACCTAAAATCCTATCACTAAAAACAATTTGGAACGTTACGTTCAAATAAAGTATTTTTTATTCTTTTGTACTACTACACTTATATTAATATATATTGAATTATAAATATATATATATATATATATATATATATATATTGAATTATTTATAATATACTGATTAATGTCTAAATCTAAATATTATCTTTTTGTTTCCCATTAAATAATGAACATAACACATCATATACTAACAAATAATTTTTTTTCATAAACCAAAAACGGATATTTAAATAAAAAATTATTCGCTCGTATATAATAACATTATTTCATAATTTATAAAACCTTCATTTAGACTACTGGATAATCAATTCCGAACATTTAATTAAAACACAAGTCCTTTAATTATTACGTTCATTCCATTATAATAATTTACATCGACAAAAAAGTAATTTTCATCTTCAATAATGTAATATAACATGAAATATGAATTGGTCTCATAATTCGTACAGCTTTATGAAATAGCTGGTGATAAATGTCAACCCTAGCCCCTACAAATGATTATTCTCATAAACATGAACAGAACTCGCTTTGTATAGAGTATTTTGTAAAGTAAATAAATTGTATAAATAAATTAGTAAGCACAAGGATGAAACAATAGCTGATTGTTACATACAGCTATAGTAGAAGACGAATAATCTAACCAAGAGCGCTGACAATTGTTTGAAAAATCCAAAATAAATATACAACCCCATAAATTGCGTTATTTATTTTAAACATTGTTCATAAAGATTTAGCTAAATATACAGTCGGTACTTTCTTAAAAAGTACTCAGGTTTCAAATGATCTAAATCGCTTCTTTAATTATCATTTAAGTCAAATAAGTTTTCCATAGTTCTCGTGTTTCTATCATATTAAAATACTGATCATTGATTTCAATATGGTTATTATCTGTAGCACTATGCATCGCCTAGTGTAAACTTAATAAACAATATAAAAAAACGTGTTTCTAATAAATTATCAGGAAATCTAAAGTTATTAGTTAATTTTAAAACTACATTATAGTAATTATTAATTTATATATATTACTAGTAAACTCTAATTAAGCAAGTATTAAGTAAGCCTTTACAAGCTACGATTATAGATTATGCAATTCACAAAATTTAGCCACAATCTCAAAATTCAACATTTAAAAGAAGAAAGAAGTTAGGAAATATATTCAGTCGACGCCACAAAACATACACATTAAATGAAAGCAGGAGTATGTGACATGATTTTCACGAAATACAATATAAAAAATTGTAAAAAAGCAATACATAATATTATGTAGGTTAACAAATAGAAAGAAAGTAACGAATAATGAAGCCTGGTCATTTCAATACGTCGGAACTACATGTTACATGAATAATGATTAGAATTGTGCGACAAAAGAGCTACATTACAAAAATGAATAGAAATAAGAATATTATCCAGATTCTGATACAATTACAAAGTTAAAAATCAATTAAATATCCTAGTTTGAAAGAATTCTCTTAAACACTCATTATACAGCAACACAGGACCTAATATCGGGTCAACAAATCGATATATGACGTGGTTGCTGGAGGTTATTTATTGATCCGTCAGTGTTAGTCGGTGGAATCTCGTTCTCTACGCAGATCGATGTCGGCCAATAGGGGTATTCCAGCGGGCAAGCTGAGCAGTTCACTCTCTTCTTGGAGGATTTCATACGCCATCTCTGGAAATGAGAACAAGTTTCAAAATCTTATCAATGTTGATTGAAGGTAACTATCGTCAAACATCCATAATTCTGTAATAAATCGGAAATATTAAGCTACCTACTGTATATTATCATTGTACAAGATTTATTTAAATCGATGCAAAAGGAAAAAGATAGATAAAATCGCCCTTTTTGCCTAATTTAACATATTCCAATTTACCCGTATAATATGCACCGTATTTTGTTAACTGGCTTCACCCAAACGCAGCGGTATATTAAAATAATAAATTGTGTATTTAACGTCGAAAATTTGATTCTAGAGCAGTGAGTGTTTATGAAGCGCGCCCACTTCACCAATGACTCTTACAATAGAGCCACGGTCACTCACGCTTTTCATGTCAAACGAACCCATAAAGGTCGCTCACTTTCAAACGGGAGAGTCCAAGGGTAGTCTCAAAACTTGTTCCGAGACAACACCCTCGGCATCCGCAAACCAGTGTCTTAACTATCATTGTCATTCCCAAAAATAAGTCATGACCAGGGGGGGTATTTCACTCCAGATTCAATCGCGGAAAAAATATATTGGAACAATCTCTTTATGGGACGTATTTATCTTTAGGGACGTATGGCGATTCGTTTGCATGCTACAGCGATAGAATGCATTTAAAATCTTTACATTTCCACGTTGTCACAGATAACTGTGGTTTGATGGTGGGGCAGGGGTTGTACTATATTCTTATTGCATATTTTTAAAAATCTCGAGACCCAACGAAATTACCTCGTAAATACCGGAAAATGCGAGACTAACGCAGGATGTTTTGTGTTCTTTTAATACCTGTATATCTAAAGGCGCCCCCAAGCGCCACACGACACCATATGACTGTCTGAATAGTCCTCGTCTTACTTATTCTACTTTTTATTGCTTAAATTAAATGTAAAAATAACAAAACTATAATTTAATTTGATAAGTAAAGATAAATTAATGGTCACTTGTGAGGAATGCAAAAAATATATATATTTAAATAATAATAACTTTAATTTTCACCCCATGTATCTTTTGTATCTTTTGTATCTCGTATCTTTTGTATTAATTGTAATAAAATAAAATATTGTGGTTTCTCTTTTGCATTCCTTACAAGTAAACATTACTTGTCTTTATTTATCAAAATAAATATTATATATCTCTACAAAATGTTACAGAATAAAAATACACTATCGTTCAGATGTAATTCAGATAATAAACAGACATACAAGAAGATGCACTACTACGAAACGTCATGCGAACGAAGCGATCACTTAATACCTTATTTATCGATTCTACCAGAAATAATTGATTACAAAAATATTGCGTGCCATTTACGAGCTCATATTACCTCATGAGATGAACCAAAACAAATAAACTTTTAATTGAGTACGCTTTTGCTAATTCCAGAAATACATAATCAATAATTACTGAAACAGTCAGCGTCATACATATACATAAACTAGGATAGATGAGGTATCAGCATTTAACATAAATACGTAGATATATTATTCAAATATTAATATAGACACAGGTTAATGATTAACATTATAGATTACAACTGATTGTTAAAATGTCTACATTCTGAAAAAAACGCGGAGGTTACATAATACAATGCTAACATAAGGTACACTAATTTACACTAATGAGTGAAAAGAATATTTAACTAATTAAAGTAGCCCAACATTGACGCAAAGATAAGCGTGTGTATGCATAAATTGAAACATCCATCTATTTAAACAAAAGATAAGCGTCACACATCTCATGTTACTTCTAGTGGAAGCTACGACTCACTTCTGATCCTGACCAGCTTGCCGCCATAAGCCAAATCAGCCTGATAGCAAATGGCGAAGGTGAGGGGGACAATCGGGGCGATAAAGCCCTTCTTCTTGGTCGCATAGAACCTGCCCAGGAGGGCTACAGTGGCCAGCGCATAGAAGGACCCGGTCCACACCAGCATCTCGCGATTGCGGGCGATCATCATCGCCATAGCGCGCTCCCGCATCAGGTTCTGCATGTGAAGTTGCCGCTCCACCTAGAGTAAGTCAGAGACAGACCGGAACATGGTTACATATATATACACAGAGGGTACCTTTTGGAAGAATGTTGTTGGATAAAATACAGATGCTAAAATTATATTTATTTTCATATCTATTTCAACGATTTCGTATTTTATTACAAGAATGTTTTATACCTGCTCATCAAAGGTAAAAATGTGAGACTGAATGTGTTCACTAATTTATCTTTACACTTGACATCTCAAATAAATGCAGTAAGTAACACATACAAGTGCAAAACATTATGCATTGGCATAATTGTTTGAGATCAGACGACAGAACAAACAACTAACTGACAGTTAAAAATATCATTAGTACTGGATACCAAAACATGATAACATGCATTTTTAGGGAACAATTATTATTCTTCATATTTTGTTAAAATGCAACAAATATGAAATAAAACAAGGGAAACTGATATATTACCTGTATCTTTTGCATCGCCAGCATATTGTTCCTAAAGGTCTCACCCATTGATGATGAAAAGAGGGCACCCATTGGAATTTATTATTGAACTGAAAGATAGCAAGAAGCAAACCAATATTGATTAATTATAATATGATAAGCATATTATGTACAATGCATTGAAATACATATGTAGAAATCGAGTTAAAACTAATTTTAAAATAAGGTTTATGGACCATAAATATGTCATTCTATGCAAATTATAAATTAAAGTCTAACGGTTACAGAGATATCACCAAATTATATTCAAAATCAAGACTTATTTAGGTTGAATAAACTGGTTTGGTCAATAATGCTCTTCAATCTGAGCGAACAACAAATGAGTAAGGAGATTCGAGTTAGTTCAAAGTTTGCAACATTCCTCAGAAATCAACTCAAGACTCTTATAGTTATAATTAAACATAATATTATATATATTGTTCATTTGAAATTTATCTTTCATAATTTATCTTTATGCTTGTTGCTATATGCTGGCCATGTATTTCAAAAGCATAAAGGTTTAGAATAATGAGTACATTTAAATTTATAGTAATTATAAAATATTATTAATAATGTTCCAACATTTCTATTATATTAATTTTAAAAGCCATAATTATATTCTGTTTAAATGGATTGCCAGCATATAGAATCAACAATAAAATATAACATGATGCTTTTACCTTTTTTCATATTTTGCTGGAATTAAAATGCTTTTCGGAATTATGAATTATGTAAGTATATTTAAAGGAAATAAAAAAATTATTATTATGTTGTATCATATTTATTGTATTTATGAAATTGAAAGTGAAAGAATTATCAATTTTTTTTTGATTTTTGCTAAAACAATATTCATTATTAACAAGTAGCATAAGTTTATTTTGATGAGTTTTATATGTTGTTAAGTTTAATTGAAAAATAAGTCTCACAATATATATAATTTACACTATAATAAACTTTAAATATATTTTAATTATTTATCTTATTGTTTCTAAATTGAATATTTATAACATACAAAATATAATTAGAGAATTATTTGTGCACTCAATTTTCAAGACTGAGGAATTTATCTCATTGAAATTATTTAAGGGATAGATGTTGTTATACCTAAAGCACTTCTTCCTTGCACCCATGGTTGAACTCTACAGGACATGATTATTTCAGTGAATAATAAATTGGAGCTAGATTTAGATTGGATCTATAGTATACAAAAGGTAGAACTGGTTGATCAGAAGAAACAGGCGATATTAGCTATGCTTCAGATGCCACTATCTAAGATTCCTGCAAGTATTGAATGTGTCAGACACTGTCTTCAGAGGGAAGAGAGGCCTCTTGTGATGAATGCATTTACACAAATGTTCACACAACAAAAATTACACACATCTTCTGAGCTGCCAAATGGGCAATAGAGCCGACCATAAGTTATTTACAGTATAGTAGATTTGCAACATTGTATATACATAACCAAAAATGGCAAAAAGAGTGTTAGCTCGTACCATAAAAGGTGTGATATATATTATTAGCCAAAAATGGAAAAAAGAGTGTTAGCTCGTACCATAAAAGGTGTGATATATATATATTATTGTTAGCTCTTATACAGGTTGCATGCAA